>OMLB01054408.1:42487-58946 GCA_900302555.1 Myripristis jacobus
TATATATATTGTATATATATATATATATATATATATATATATATATGTGTGTGTGTGTGTGTGTGTGTGTGTGTGTGTGTGTTTTGTCTGATTGTCAGTGCCTACAATAGTGCTGTTTTGCTAAAGTAAATAATAATACCTTAAAAATGTGTTCAGTATTTGTTTGCTCAGTGGGTTTCAACCAAACACTGTCAGTGATAAAGCAGCATTGTAGTGGTGCTGATATTTCCCATAAAGAACGGTGAGCTGTGCTTCATTAGAAAAGGAATAGGTCATTGCACCGACTCATGTGGTGAGCAGGGAGTCAGAGCGAAATCTATATTGCTCTCTCTTTACTATTTTTCTTATATATAAACAAAACTTTCCAGACACTACATAAGCAACAATGGCTATACAATAGCTGTGATGGATACTTTGCTGATGCCAGTGACACTGTTATACATGGAGGAATCACTGCAAAGAATGACCTTTTGGGTTTGCCGTAACAACACCGTGCTTGGAAAAGCCACTAATACAGATTTTGTTTCAGCACAGCTATTCTATGTATAACAGAGTCTTTGTTAATGTTAGATAGGGCGCAGCCTAGGCCTACCCTCCATAATACATGTTTTACCTCTCCACCGCCCTGAGGGTTATATTTTATTGTGAATTCCTCTTTCCCCGGAGCTTTAGAGATAATTAACCTAGACTGTCATTTTACCCAACACATCACCACTCTTTTGATCTACCTTCCAGGTCAGGTAGCTAAGTAAATAGAGGAATTATAATAGCCTGTAAGTGTTATTAGGTATCTTGTTGTGTAGGAGAGGATCAAGCACTCTGGCTTATTTTATTTATTTTACTGACATGTTTTACTTTGTTTTACTTAATGCAGTGTTTGATCTTTACCTCCTCTATAACTGAGGGTGCACTGTGGCATTCTAGGAAACTTAAAAGTCAGAATAATAGCAGATAAATGTGGGCAAAGTGCAGCAGGTGTATAACATAATAAAAGCTGCACACTAAAGCAGTAATCCATTTAATGCTAATGAAAGGCATGTCAGGGGAACTTTGGCTTGAGCTTGGTAATTGTTTCAGGGATGGTGCGGGTTACCTGATATTGACTGATATCGCTGCTAAAGCACAGCACTTTGGACAAAAATAGCCTCATTGCACAACATATAAAACAAAGTTCACTGCACACATATGACAGTGTTATATGAAAAAAATGAAATGACAGTGAATACATTTTGAGTGAGGGCGCTTCTCTCTCATCAACATCAATGATTAATGCACGTGTTTAACTGAACGCCGACAGTCATACCACTCCTATGCACGCTGCACATGGACCTGAGCAAATATGAACTTTTTTTGCGGCAGGAAGAACAAACACAAATCTGGTCCGAGTTTTATCTAGTTTTCGAGGTTGTAGCAGCTCTCCCAGCAGTTCTGCAAGCTTAATCTCACTTGCACCCTCATCAACACAAAACAGAAGGGAACAAATTTACTGTTTCATCCTCATTCTTTCAGGCACGCTAAGGAGCTGTATACAGTACACAGCAGATCAAAGCCTTAATTGAAAAATAATTATAGGTACTTAATCATAGAAAGCACTGGGCTAATTGAAGTGAAAACAAGGAGGCAAACGCAGACCCTCAGAATCGTGGCAGAAAGAGGATATTGTAAAAGCTTCTTCTTCAATCCCCATTGTCTTCCAGATTAAATAGGAGAGGGCTATTAGCAGAGTTAATTGGCTCTCTAATTTAGATCTCGCCCCACTGAAAGCATAACGGATGCGGGCCTGTCGACCAATGATGTGTGCACTCTGTCACACTGTCCTGCTGGACTCTGATTGGTTAATTGCTCAGGGATTTTTGAAGTTTTCTCTCATTCTTCAAATGTAACAGATTTATGAGAAGTGCCCTGTCTCCCTGGCTGCCTAGGTAGCAGCATGGGCAGTGTGCATTGTTTGCTGGTTTGAAGCGTGCGAGAGGGAGAGAGAGGAAACACAATAACCGCTCTGAATAAAATAATAATTTGGGGGACTGTGTCTGCATAAAGTGAAGTATTTCATATGAGTCATTTGCGTCATATGAACTGGACAAGTTGACCTGCCCTCTGGTGCACGCTGAAGCTTTGGGCTTGTGCGGTTCGAGCACAATCAATAGCATTTTTTTCTTCTTTTTTCTTTTTGTCAGTGCTGTGATTGCTGTTCATTTACAGTGATTACAGCCACGTGCCCCCTTTGTGGTGGCTATTTTTGCAGAGGAGGAAATGTGTACTAAAATCCTGATTGTCCTCCTCCTGACCTGTTCATATTTTGTGGAAGTTCCTGACGCCCTCAGAGAAATAGCATATTCACTCAAGGCCCTGGTACGTGATAGGCCTTCTTATCACACTCTCAGCAAATTTGTTCCCCGCTGTGCTAGTTGATGGTGTTCTCTGCACTGACTCTGCCCTCTAGTGTAAATTGGGTTGCAGCACACTGATTACTGAATAAAAGCCATTTAGACATCCAAAGGTGGAAGATAGTAAATGGGCCATTTTTCTACCATTTTCCAAGACAGCCTTTCATCATTTCAGCACAGCTCTTTTTAGTGTTTTCTTATTGTGGGCTGAGTAATGGAACTCTTGACTGGAGTTCAAAATAGAACTTGGCATGAAGATTTCCTTCAGGGTCTATCACCAAAACTTTTTTTTCCCTCCATGTTTACAAAGTCAGTGTGACTTGTCAGATGAAAAAAAACAACAGATTAAGATTGATAAATGCTAAGCTATATGATATAGCAGAACCAGAAGTATATCATGAAACAGTGATCATTAACTATGAACATTGTATTCTGAGTACATTTATGTACTTTTCCCAATCCTCTGACACCCATATCAAATCATATCAAATCCTTAAATTTGTTCTGTAGCACATTTCATCCAGCGTGTAATGTTTAGTGGGCTTCATAGAGAAAAGTGCAAACAACCATAAAAATTTTAAAAAAGAAAAAAAATAAGAAATAAATAATGGGAAAAAATAATCAACAAAAAACAAAAAATGCTTTGGAAATTAGTCTTGAATGATATAGCCACTTGGTAAATACGTTTATATCGACAGATGAAGATCTGCTGCTTGTAAGACACTTTTCTCTTTTCAAGTAGGCTATATTGATATGTATAGCTCATAATAATCACACAGCAGCTCCCTGACATGCAAGAGAACTTATTTGCTTAGGGTACGGCCAGCTGAGTGACAAATAGCTTCACAGTGGACAACAAACAACATTGGCACAGCATGGAGCATACTACTGTTATTTTTGTTGACACAGTGGAAAAAACAGGTAGTCAGACGGTGTGTGTGTGTGTGTGTGTGTGAGTGTGTGTGAGAGAGAGAGTGTGTGTAGAGAGAGAGACTGAACATTGTGATTTTCATTGGGTGGGTCACTGTTTGCTCTCGAAATATGACCCAAATTTAACTACCTAATTTCACAGCTCTTTCATCGGTGACCTGCTGCGTCTCTCATGACACTAAAAATGATTTTTGACCAGATTCTTTTACTTTTGTTAACTTTTCTCTTAGCATTTCAAAACAACTTGTTAATGAACTGCATTTACATTAAAATTTTGTTTGTCAAATGAGTTTTGGATGTGTTCCAGTTACCTAAGGCAATGCTGTATAAGCTTTCATTAGCAGCGTCATGAAAACTGTCTATGAAACTATGAACTTAACAAAACACAACATCAAAAGTTGTCCTGAACATCAGTACAAAACTTGGATCATGTTGTGAACAATTTGTAGAACTGTTAAACGGTAATACCATAAAACAACTTCTTAAATGTCAAACACTTCACAATAATTTCTTCTTTATCTAAGTTCTTCTTTATCCAGAGGGAAAAATTACAAGTCAGTGTTTATGTCTAGTAATGTTTCTTTGTAGGTCACCGTCCAGAAGTCAGTTAGTATTAGAGAAATAGGCTTATTACTACTTATTACTTATTAATTATTATTATTTGTTAAGTTATTACAAGAATAATGAATGAACTGGGCAGAATCAAAACCAGCAACTCAAGACACATGTGAATGTGACAGGATTAATATTTCATTTTGGCATAGATCTTTACAGTAAAATATATGCATGGCTGCCATTAAAGGCTGTATTTTCCAGTTACTTAGGCCTCAACCCAGTTTCGCCTCAGTACGGGTGTCTCATATTTTTCCCCCCTAACGTATCAGCCACAGGCAAATTGGTTTCAGTTCACCACAATCATATCAGTATTTACTTTTGCTCGGTTGGCTGACGGTGGCACAACGTGACAGTGCGTCCACTCTGTCAATAAAACCACCTAGTATCGTTCAAGCCTGGAAGCTGAGATACAGAGCTGCTGTACAATCCATAAATACTGTGTTTTAACACCAAAGTGATATCACTAATTCAAGCTTTAGGCCTGATAAATAAGTTGAAAGTTTTCAAGTTTGATAAAGTCCTTAACATTCTGAAGAAACTATGATTTTATGAGTTTTATTTATTTGAGGTAAGCTGTTCATGAGGGTCTTTATATCCTGATCAAGAATATTGCATACTGTACATAGATAAATGTAAATCTGTGAATATAACATGGAAAATGAACTTAGGTGACTTAGGTATATCCAGTCATGTTCAGGTTTCCCCTCATCAGGATATGAACTGAACCAGACACTGTGAACAGGAAATGCTTTTAGATCAATTTTAATGTGACATGTTATGTTTTTTGTTTTCTTTATTATGTTGAGTATTAAACACACATGTCTCAGTTAGAAAATGATTATGCAGGAACACACTCTAATTGGCAGCTCCAGCTATATCATTGTGCTGCTGGAGTTAAACTATATTCATCAAAGAGCAGCTTTTATTTTAGCAGGCTAAAATACATTGTGGATTTTTTTTTTTGAAACTTTTTATTTATTCAGTTTTTGATTTTCCATAGAACTATCCCTGACGTCGGACCAAATTAAATAAATGTATACATAAAAAATAAATGATAAAAAAATCCATACTTAAATATATAAGGCAAAATGGATAAGAACTGACTTTTACAAGGAGGAGAGATATTTGTAGTGGATTATTCAGTGACAGACAAGTATGATCTCAGCTTTTACACCCCATTTGTTTCAGTTAAACATCCAGATATAGTGCAACACAAGTCCACCTTTGCACAAAATTGTCCATCTTCAACTGCAGGCTTGCCGTCAGTTGTTCCATTATGTAAACCCATTTCAGTCTTTGTGTCCATTGGGTTATAGTTGGGGAGTTTACGTTCTTCCAGTTTACTGTTATCATCTTCTTGGCTGTCAGTAAGAGTACTCTCAGTATGTACCTCTGATTCTTGCTATATTTCTCCTTAGGTATCATTCTTAATAAAAATTGTGGACTTAAAGTAGTAATCTACAACCGTTTAATTTGCCTAAATGTCCATTTTACTACTGTAAATCGTGGACTGGTATAACACAGTAGTGATTTAGTGGGTTTTTGAATTTATTTGTCATGCTCTGGACCCCCATGTTGTGTCTCATTAGGCAAGCCACACACCCCCATTTGAAATGATTTTCCCTTAGGGACCCTAATATGAAAAGATATTCTGGTTTTGTTAAGAATTACATTATTTAGATGAGATTAAAACGTAATGTTAAAATAATCACTCATAGGTTTTTGTATTACAACAATTTCTAAGAAATTAGTTTAAAGTGAAATTAAACTCTTCATTTTGCTGAGCAGCCCCTGGAAGCCTTTTAAGGACCCCTGGGGGTCCCTGGATCCCACTTTGAAAACAAGTGATTTAACCTACACTCATTTTATTAAAGCTTTTTCATTTGTTCTACGCCTAAATATGGATTGATGTTTCCTGTGAACAAAAAATCCTCTGGTGCACAGAAAGTAGTTTTGGCAACACTAACAGTAGTTTGTGTGTGTGACCTGGCTACTGTCGTTAGCATGAACAGCGACAGCCGTCATGTTTGGATGAAGGAAGCCACATCATCGACAGAAACTCAACAGAAAGTCCACAAAAAACAGACATCACAACTGTGGAGGCAGTGGTGCAACGTGATCACAGAGAAACACTGCAAAAACACCACAGCAGCGAGGGCTCAGCACCAAAGATGTAGTCAAAAAGAAAAATAAACAAACTTGGATTGTTGTGGATTATTAACTTTAATTTACTCGATGAGCTTAAAGGGATGATCAAACCAATTAAAAATGTGCATTTTCGTGTTTATTATTACTCTGTTCATCATCCACCAAGAGCTGAGACTCCCTGAAATTCAGTAACTGTAATAAAATGGAGCTTTAAGGGGTTGCATTTTCCACAATAATGATGTTAAGCCTTGTAGAATAATGATATTGTCCTGATCCTCGCCATTAACACTCCAGCAGAGTGGAAACTATTGCACTTGATGAAGCTGAAATAGCTAAGGGTCTTACTAGCGCTGCAACAATATGTTAGCAAATGTTTTTACAGTTAATGGTGCTGCAAGGCTAAGTTGCTAAAAACTAACAATGTGGAGGCTTGTAGTGGTGGAGTTGGCGTGAGAAAGTTCACAACCAACGCTTTCACAGGCACATCCATATATATTGGATTAAAGCACTTTGTTAACCCACAACTCTCAGTGAAATGGTTGATTTCATCAGCTGTTAACCTACCTCGGCTCCCTATGAATTGTTGCCATTTTGACATAAACAAAAAATCCCATCCTTCATCATAGAAACAAATGCAAAGGAGAATTAGTGGATTTATATCCAGGAACAGCAAAATCAGCATGATGTGCTGGCAGGCTAGCGTTACTTGCTCAGACTAGTGGAGGATACTGGGTGTGAGTTCATGAGTCAATCAAACAGAAACGTAAAAGGCAGGAGGGAAAATATTTTTTGTTCTGATTCAGTCGCCCCCACTCTTGCATATGGATGCAGCTTACACCAGACGGGATATCTCTGAGTCAGGGATGCGGATAAGATAAACTTTCTCAGAAGTTCACTCATACATCAAGGAAATATCAGTCCTTATAAACACTTAAAAAAAACCTAAATAAAACCTGGCATTTTGTTAAATGATGAATGAAAAATACAAATAAAGGTTCATTTAAAACAGTTAGCAAGTTAGGTAGCCAACCAGATCAAGTTCACTCTTAACCAAGCACTATTAGTGAGAAAAATTAATCATAGCTGATACTAAAATGCTCCACCCAGCTTCTGTTGTGGGTGACTGTGCTGTGTGCAAACACTCAGGGTCATTGGTGAAGTCCTTCTTGAATTCAAACCAGCCACTATCATATTCAAACAGAGTCAAAAACAGCAGTCAGGGTGACCCGCAGGCACAGTGCGGAGGAGAGCTGCTTAGGTCTCAGTTTCGAGAGCTTTTGCTTTAGCGAACAGAGAAAAGATAAAGATAAAGATAAAACACCATGGCTGCCACTCTCTGTCAGGTGATGGGTTTAGTCCTGAGTTTGTTAGGGTTAGCTGGGATTATTGCTGCGACCGGGATGGACCAGTGGGCCACCGAGGACCTCTTCGACGACCCTGTGACTGCCGTCTTCTCATATTTTGGCCTCTGGAGGTCCTGTGTCCGCCAAAGCTCTGGCTTCACAGAGTGCCGTCCATACTTCACCATTCTGGGACTGCCAGGTACACATTTTTGTCCTTATCAACAAAATCCCAGGTTTAAGAAACAGACAAATGTCACCATGAAACCAGCATATGAATTTTATGTAGAAATAATGTGACTGCATCAGATTCACAAAATCTATCTGTTCTGCCATTCTTATATTGAAGAAAATGAAGCCAAACCAATTAATAAGACCACAGTGCACTAGTTTAGATCATGCACACACTTTTTTAAAATTATTATTGATTGTGCTGTATGGAAATGCATGATTAGCACAGGATATAGTATCATTTTTCACAAGTGAGTAGTCCCATATGATGGACGGCTATTGAGATAAAAAAAAAAAAAAAAACTGACAGCAATGAATGTAATTGATTGAACGATTTCTGACTGGTATTTTTGGACAGTGCGGGAAAAGCAGTGATGAAGGGTCAAGCCACACCTTAAAAGGGTGGAAATGCTTATTGAAATGCTCCTGGTTCCCGAAACCGGGACAAAGACTCATGAAAATTTTAGGTAAACATTTGATAAGGCTTGTTCCTTGTTGAACCGTACATAATGATAAGGACAAGGATCGACGCTTCCATTTTGTGACTCCATGATATTGGTGTTTCGTTTCTTTGGGCAAGAGAACTAAAATGGCTGCCTCAATGATTCAGCTGGTAGGACTCATGCTGTCAGTGTTAGGGGAGTTTTTGATATCATCTGCAACAGCGATGGATATGTGGAGTTTAGAAGATCGGTCGACCTCAGTTGTAACAAATATTTATACGTATTCTGGGTTGTGGTACTCATGTGTAGGAACATCTTATGGTACAACACAGTGCAGGCCTTATTTTACCATATTAGGACTGCCAGGTAAGAGAATTACAGGCTAAAGACAAAAGCTGTTTACCAAATGTATCATTTATTCATATATTTTGCAAAGGTCCATTTTGTCCGTTTCCCCTGCCTAAAAATACAGTCTGTTGCAGAATGACAGCTGTGTCTCTGGAATAAAATAAAATGTTTAATGAAAGTTCAAAAACATGGCTGGCTAATCATAACTTGTATCACTGCTATAATTCTTTTCTTTTATTTATTTATTCATTCGTTTATTGCTGTAACTAAAAGTGGATTTCATGGCCGTTGAGCTCTTGAAGCCTAATTTGAAACACACTCTGTATTCTTTCAAAAATTCATGGGAAATTGTTAAAAATGAGAATTATTGTCTTCTCTCTGAAAAAACTTAACATCATAGGTTTGGATCTAAAAATGTTGGTGGAACTTAATTATGAATTGCACTTTTATATCAAATATCATTTTGCCAGTGCCAGATTTTTAGCTTCCTAGCTAAAAATTAATTAAATCTAAAAAATTTTAGTTTCCTTTATCTTATCTCCTGTTTTTTATTTAATTTTTTTTATTTTTTTAGTTGTCCTAACATATAATATCTCTGCAACACTGTTGGCCTTCTTTCACTGACTGAAAACTCAGTGAATCAACCTTTTAAGTGCACCAGGTTTGCAGAGATGTTATATTTCAGTTGTGCTGTGAATTTTGTCTCACCTGCGTCTGCATAAAAAGGTGTAATGCGTTTTATGTTGTTTTTTTTAAGTTGTTCAAAATGTTTCCTAACAAAACTCATTTCAGTATGTTGGAAAATCACTCTTATAAGCAGAACTTGGGAAGAAAACTGACTGTCTACCTTTTGACTTTTAGCTTTGCTTCAAGCCGTGCGGGCCCTGATGATTGTGGGTATCATTCTTGGAGCCATCGGCTTTCTGATCGCCATATTTGCACTGAAGTGTTTGAAAATGGGCAACATGGAGGACAACGTCAAAGCTACCATGACTCTGACATCTGGGATCATGTTTCTCGTCGCAGGTATAATGATGATTTGTTCACATTTCATATATAATAGCACTTACATCCTTTTTGCACCAGTTTCAACAATACTTTTAATTTCCAGGTGTCTGCGGCATCGCTGGAGTATCAGCCTTTGCTAACTTGATTGTGCAAAGTTTTCGGTTCACCACATATGCAGATGGTGGATTCAGTATGTTTGGAGGGGGCGGCATGGGTGGACTCACAGGAGCCATGGCTCCAAGGTAAAGACACAAGGCCATGTAATAGGTGGATATTGTTATATTTTATTTGCTGTGGCAGTTTCTGCTACTCTAACTGTGTTGTTCTTGTAGGTACACTTTTGGCCCTGCCCTTTTTGTCGGTTGGATTGGAGCAGCTATCTTGGTCATTGGAGGGGTTATGATGTGTGTGGCCTGCCGTGGAATGGTTCCCGAGAAACAGCAACGGTACGTTCAATCACTTAAATGAGCATTAAGAAATCTTTTATCTTTATTTACCTCTTCCAGCAACCAATAGGAACTGGCAAAATGTGGATATAACTTATGTCCTCCCATTAACCTCATGCGCCCTGCCCATCGTCCATCGTGTTTGTTGTTTTGGTATTTCCAGTTTCTGGGCTGCATAGCTAGTGTGGGAAATCCCAGTCCACATAAATAATGCATGTATGGACAAAATTAAGCACTGTACCTTGCTCACAGTCCTTGTGACAAAAATCAATGGTAAAGAGAAGACAAAAAACGAGTGGGTTGCATTTTTTTCAGTGAAAACTGACAGATTTGGAAAGAGCCCTTCCTAGACATTGTGCTGGAAGTAGAACGGCAAAAGCAGCATGACAGTGGCGTACGTGTTGCCTAGAAACATACATGGGATAGAAGTTTCCAGCACATTGCAACACAAAGTTACATTGTAAGACAATCTCCTTTGAAATCCAGAACCAGAAGAATGGGAAAATGCACTGGGGTACAACATTTCTGCTTTAAATTAGGGTTGAGGCCAATGCCACCCACTTCGTTGAATATTGTTGACTTTAGCATGAATGTCTTTATTTGTTGATGTGTTGTGGAACAGGTTTTAAGTTGTGCTGGGAAAAAAAATCCTAAAATCATGAGCATTAGCTAACGTACCATAACAGTAGCTGTCATTGAAGTTAATGTCTCTAGGTGTGTTTCTGGGCTTACTTTGACAGCAAATAGATTAATTCAATAATACATGTAACATGTAACCCTGTGGTCTTTGTAATATCACGGTTCAACATCTTTAACGAATGAAATTATTGGAAAATGAGAACCAGAGACTATTAATTTTTGCCATAGACAAAAGGAAAAAAATAGCAATTGGATGTGCCCTGGAGGCACCGACCACTTCGGTGGTCTGTTGAGGAACAATGATATCAACCCTCACACAGAGAAACTGCAATCATTTTCTGCTCTGAAACATTAAACATCTTTTTTCCCCCTTGTATTTAGTATAATTATGTGTATGTGTTGTATTTGCAAAGCTTTGGTTGTTCCTATTCTCCTGGTCACACTTGGCCACCTGGTGTTTTAAGCCTTTTATTTTTTTTTTATTGTTGCTCTCTCATCGACATGAGTGGCATAATATTGAGAGCTCGAGGTGGTGTTTGTGAAATGATGTCCGTTCCCTCTCACAGCCAAAATTTAGATTTTCAGATCACTCTTTGTTCTTTCTTACCTCTTAATCTTGTGTGGTTCCTGTCTTTCTCCCCTTTTTTAGGATCCAGTGCTTAATACAAATGCTTTATGAATGCAAATACCATACTTTGCTCACAAATATGCATGCACTCTGTCAATTTTTATTAATACTGTTTGGTTTTTGGTATTCCTCAGGTATGATGGGACGACCTACAAACCTGCCTCTCACCACACTATCTACAGGTCTGACCCAAGACCCCGGCAAACCTACAATGACTCTTACAAAGCCCAGAGTATGGACGGACGGCAGTCGAACCAGAGATTTGACTATGTGTAGAACTGATAGGAGCTATCAGTTCTAATTTCATAGTTATAAATACCTCTCTTTTATGTTCTGTAATGCTGTAATGGCCTAATGTGATAATGTACTTTGCATTGATTTTTTTTTTTTTTTTGCCAGCAGTCAGTGGAGTAGCGGTTATTGCGGTTATTTTTTTTTATTATTACTATTTTTTTTTAAATGATCTGTCCTTTAAGGTGGTGGAACCGCTAGACCTTTAAGTTTGAAAATGTTTGTTATTATTATGATTTTTTTCTAACTTTACCCTAATTATCAAACAATGTTTCGTGATCTTTAGTTTTGTGTTATTGAAGCTATGTGTCAAATAAAAACAAACTGTATATTTTTTTTGTATTACAAAATCAGTGCGATCGCCATGTCACACCTTGTACTGAAAAGATAAGGACTGGGTATGTTGAAATGGTATAGTAGCATTATGAGATTGAATAACATAATGTTTAATATTTTTTCAAAGGGATGGTCGAAATTATACAGTTATTGTACAGTTATACCTCTGGCAAGGTGTTATGTTGTTGACAAAATTATGTCAAAATAATGTTTGTTATTACTAATGATTTCTTTTGGTTGTATCCAGGCTTGTTTTAGGAACAGTTTGTTGCAAAGAGTAATTAAAACAATAAACCTTTTTTGAACCCCGTTTCAAAAGTGAAAACGTTTCTCAGTAGAAAGGAAATTCAGGAAATGTGTATGAAGCTTCTACCCTTTACCTTATCAAAGGAAAAATGGCTTCACTGGCAATGAGAGAAAGTAAGGATAGATGGGGGCTTCGTGTTAGGTCATAGTTGGGATTTTTTGTTATTTTCTCATTAAACTCATCTGAATTATAGCTTTATTGTTGTCACAGTTTTGATCCCTGTCTTGGACTGCGTGTTTCTGTGTTTCCTGCCTGTGTTTGTAGTGTGTTCTAGTGTTTTTGCCTTTTTTGCCCTTGTGTCTCTCTCTGGCCCTGCTTGCTTGCTCCTCTACACCTGCCCTGAGTTTAGTCTCATTCGTCCTGCCCGTGTTCTCCGAGCCAATCAGCTCGCCTCATGCTCTCCAGTCTCGTCACCTGTGTCAACTTAGTTAATCAGTTCAGTGAATATTTAAGTCTTGCCTTCTGTTCAGCTCTTTGTCTGGCCTTTGTGCTTGTCATGCCTGTGTTTCCTAGCGCACCTAGAGTTTGTTCAGAAGTCCATGTATTTGTCACTGCGACCCGCCTCTGCGCCTGCATTTGGGTCCGCTCGTCCACCTGCATGTGACAGTTGCAAGCAAACTGTATGTCAGATGTCTTCAGTACTTCTCAGTAGGATGTTAGGGTGCAGCATGAGCCATCACTTTGTCTGAAAACAATTCCATTGTACAAGCCATGATCAAAACGTATAAGAAAAAAAATCCATGGTAATACTGTTATCTTTAATCATTGTTTTTAGAAATAGTTATCTGCAGCCCTCCAGCACCTTATGCTAAATCAAATAACTGTCACAATATATCAGGGGAATTAATTAAAGTGAATGGTGAGCCTGTTTAGACAGACAGTTCCTCCTTGAACTGAGGCTTGTTCGCTGGTCAAACGCTTCGCTCTGCACCTATCTGGACTTCTGCTGCCCCTGATACCAAGGAGACGGGGCTTTCATCGCTCCTCTGGGATATGCCTTTGGTGGGGAAAAAAGCGTTTAGATGATTTCCATGAAATCACATTTCTTCATGATAATGCAATTAATGAAGGTAATAAGTAGGTAGTAACATTTTATCACAGCAGCACTGTATAATTCATTAATTGCTTTAATTACATTGTAGAAAAGTAATGGCTCTACATCCAGATAATGGTGACAAACCTTTGTTAAGCTCATTTTCTCTAGCTTCTTCTCCAGGGTCTCCTCCATGGTGGGATTGTATTCTCTCACCAGGCTTTGGCTCCAGCGAACAAATGCTGCCTGGCCTCATGAGTCTTCCATTGCTGGAGGAAAGTTTAGTTTAGGGGAGGCCGGGGATGGTTGTAACACTTTGATACAAGACACCCCTATTTGTGGATTATAAATAACCTATGTCACAAACAGATTATGTGAGGTAATGTCAAATACATACAGTAGTTCCACTGTTACACCCAATGCAGCTACTGGGATCAGATGCAACACTAGCTGGGGATGGAAGTAAGAATAATATAATATAATATAAGAACACACTGTGAAATACAGCCTATACAAGAATCTTTAAAAAAAAAATGCAGGAATAAACTATTGTCAACAAAATAAATGAAAAAAGAGTAATTTTCTGTAATTTTTTTGCTATCCCTTACAGCTAACCATTTTTTTGCAGAGAAAGCAATTAAGGCATCAAAACAAATTTGAGAGACTAGAGGTTTATATTATGTGAGTTAAATGATACAACACTAAGTGCTAACTGCAGTATGAACGTGATCATAAACTATACTTTGTTATGTCCTAATCAGTGCACACAGAGCCATGAGCTCAAGGAAGAGTGTAAAAAATGGATCATGTAACTGTGGCTCAATGATTACCAGTCAGTTGGACAGTGTGGCAAACCATCCATACTCTCCTCTGTATTTCTTTGCACAGCAAAAAATGATCAAGAGGTAAAAAAAAAAATCCCAAAGAACTGCATGCACACCTTTACCCACAGACAGAGAGACACACAAACATGCATACTCACATTGCTTAGTTTTTTGTTTTTTTTTATCTTACCCTCATATTCTTTTTCCACCCTTGTTTGTCTCATCATATAAAACTGTTGTCCTTTATCCATCGTTGTTTAAAACATAACTTTTTGTAGGGGGCCTCACACCCAAGGTCAAAGACAAAGTGATGCTGACTATTGGTTGAAACCCTTTTTTTAGTTTTTGGTAATGACAAATTTTAAACACAAATGAATGTGGTAAAAAAAAAAAAATAGCAATGTTTATTGTTTCACGTTTGAAAAAATATTTCGGTCACATATCTGACCCAGACACATCACACAATGCAGAAACAAAGTTAAAAAAAAAAACCAAAACAAAACAAAACACTAATTTGCACTCATTGCAAATTAAATGCATTGGTCTGGTGTTTGGAGATGGCAGTAAAATAAACAAGCCAGTCAAGGCAGGGTTTGGGTTTTAATTGACAGTTTTACATTTCAGGGTTGACAGAGACATATTCTCAGTACAGCACTTAGAGGAGTGCAGGTTAGATGAGATTTGCCCCAACAGGAAGGGGGCTGTGGATGTGGAATGGTGAGCTGAGGTAAATACCACCCATCTCCCTGTCCTTACCCAAAAGCCTGTATTATTCAAAATGCATGTTACTGTTATGGGCCAGGGGGCACAGGGCTGAAACTGCCATATAATCCACATGCAATAGAACTTCCTTCCTTTTGTTTGGCTTGAAATTGCGCTTTTTGTAATCTAATCGATGGAACATCCAAACAAATGCAATCAGCGTATTGAACAAAAGGGAAGTCTGGACAGTACCACAAATGTCACTCACATTCAAACTTCTCTGATCAAATTGACATATGAGAATGGGGAACCCACACTGAAAGATTGGAGTTTCAGTTCTGTGTTAGGTAGATATTGGCAGGACACTGTCCGCTGTGACCCCAGACACAATTACCGCCCAACTGAACTCACTCCATCAAACTAATCTGTGGAAACTGGGCTTGTTCCGGTTTGGGTTCTCCTCATCCAGATTCAGACCGTGTGACTGCATTAAGACCCTCCTCTAAAAACTGTAATGGCACCTATTTAACTTCTCTTGCCATCCTGACTCATGATCCCTGTAAATCTGTTGGGGAGAGACATATTCTGCAAATTGAACTGCATCATATATTGTTCTCCTGATAGCACCTTGTGTTGTTCCCCAACATAGGTAGGATTACATGCTGTCAAACATGTTGCTGACTCAAACTATTGACACTGTGACCACAGAATCAGGATTAATTCACTGAATCATGTAATCGGCACCGGACAACATCTGGTCTATCTACTCAACAGATGTAGGGTCAGTACTCTCTGCTGAGCCTATTCAGATTTTGATTAATCCTGACCAGTCTTTGCAAATTGTTTCCCTGTATCATCTGGCTCCTGAAAAGGCAGAAGGCATCAGACCACTTACACAGTCATTATAAGAACAGGGTGTTATTGTGCCAAGTAATACCTGCTGTAACACCCCTATCCCTAAATCCTGCTACAATGCTTGTCTATCCAGCCAAATATCACTCATAATACAATGATTGATTGGTGCATTGCAACTTTTTTTCTGTTCCTCTTCACCCTGACAGCCAGTACTTTTTATTTAGCCATAAGGCCCAACACTTGAACCACACTGCAACAGCATTGCAATGAAAATCCTACCATTTACTGCAAAGTCTTGCTGAAAGGCCTGCAGGATGTTTTGCTACCTGGAGGCTGCACTGCCATACAATATGAAGACAACATACTTCTCACCAACCCATGTGCCTCTTTTTGTGGGCTTTTTTTTCAAGCCCATGGCTGCTAAGGACCATAAGTTCTCAAACAGGGCTCAGTTGTGGTCTTTCTCTGTAACCTATGACAGCTATGTTTTCTCAGGTTGTTTTACATGCTTCCCTACAACCAGACTATCAGGGAAAAGGTCTTAAAATCTTAAAAAGGTCTTAAAATGTATAATATCTGATGTGGACAACAAATAAAAGCCTTTTTGGGTATTACACGCTACTGTAGACACTGGATCCATGTCTATACCATTCTTCCATACAGGCCCCGTTCATGTTAGCACCCTCAATCCGGACTTTATAAGAACTTGCTGCTTGTCTTAAAGGTAAAACTGTGAGCATTGACTCTAGATATGCATTCAGTTCTGTGCATCGCTGTGTGGTCCTGGCCTTGCTACTCCTGCTGATGTCACTCTCCACCAGCAGAGTGCTGATGTTGAGGAGGAAAAGTTTTGCCTCTCACATGGATGTAAATATGTAAATGGTTTCCAGCCACACCTTGACAGGAACCAATAATATAATTTCGGGAAGCCGAGGGGCTTGAATATAT
>OMLB01054409.1:0-16000 GCA_900302555.1 Myripristis jacobus
TAGATACTACTGACCACTACAAGAGTTACAACATTTTGGCCCTCTGGTGGTGCTAAAGGGAAAGCCATGGGGTCACTAAAATTTCCATCTTCTTGACAACATGAGTGCTGTCACCAATTATCATGTTGATCTAACTGCTGACTGACAGACAGACAGACAGACAGAGTGACATAAAACAGACAGGCCTAAGACAGAGATTGGAAATATAGTTAAGATAGTGTACCAGAGGCTACAGCAAACAACAAAAATCATTTATTTGATAGTCTCACATAAATGTAACAGATAAGACTTCAAAAAGAGGGGAAATGTCGCTTAGCAGTTTAAATGTTTCATAAACACACAATGCACACTTGATTACCTTAACTACCAGCAACACATTTAAGAATACTCCATCATGCAAATCATACAATGCAAGTATTTTTTCACAACCAGGGGCCAGATGCATAAAACTGTTTAGATACATGACTAGGCACAAAGCCAGAAATATGCATACACATTCTTTTCAACAGATTTATAAAGCAGTGTGTACACATGGTTCTGTTTTATAAATCTCAGTCTTTGTGTAATTGTTTGCACGTGCACAAGCCTAATGCCCACTCCCACAATCAACCATAAATAGAGGTTAACACACCCCTAATTGGCTCATTTCCATATAAATACCTGTTGCTGCTAATTCATGCTTTAGACATGACAGCTGAAAGGACAGTAAAGTCCTTTAACAGCACCAAAGCCGCCATCACTGTCATTACGCACAGCCATTAACACAGCTCAGCCTATTTATAGCGCCCATCAAAATGACTTACAAATGTGCTTCTAAATAAATCCACCCATCAATCCATAAGTATAATGTGTAACACACTGCAACAGACATATTCTCAGTCATAAATATAATAATGATTTTAAAAAGATAATTCGGCTAGTACAAAACCATACATGCACAATGACATTGCATATTATGGTCATGTAGTATATGGAAATAATAAAGTAACAATAATAATGTCACATAAATTCCCACTTTCATGTTATTTGCCACCACTTCTCCACCAGCCAGCAGCCAAAACTCTGTAAAAAACAAACAAACAAACAAAAAACAGTTGAGATTTGAAATACAATGTGATGTGAAAAAGCTGAGGGAAATTAATAAAGAAAGAAAGAAAATCTAACAAAGATTTAATTTAATTTCCAGTTAAGTAAGCCAATGTAAAAGCTCTTGATTGTCAATGACCAAGCTTGACCTCCGCTCTCTCTGAAGGATTTCATATTTCAGGCACTGACGAAACCTTTATCACTGATCATTACCTTTATCACGTATAGAAGATGATGATTGAAGAACTTGTTGATGTGGCTGATGCAGAAAAGAGTGGGAGCATCCAGATAGGACAGACTCTTTAGCAGAATCTCAAGTGGCATTCCAAGGAAAAGATAATTAGAGTATTACAGAATAATATGATAATATGAATATTACTCAGCAGTTTTTCCATTCCTTTCCCTTTGTAGACTACTGCACATTTGATCTGGAAATATTACCATATCTACATAATCCATGTTGCTTTAAAATGTCCCACCCTGGCAGGGCAGGTAGACGGGTGTTTCTGTCTAACAGTGGTTGGAAGTACTTGTGAATGGAAAAACCTGCCAAAAATATGGTTTATACAGCTTAACACTGATTGCCTCCTAGGGGACTGAAATTGAATAAATAGGATAGGCTACTGAACATATTTGGAATATATATTACATCTCCAGCACATAAAAGTCATTTTTTTTTTAACCTTTTGAATATTGTTTATGCCGTCTGAACATGAAATAAGAGTCTGTCCACTATGATGGTGAATTAAGGCCATTGAAAGGTGCAAAAAATTTACAGAGCTGGAGAGGAAGGAGGTAATATTCAGAGAAAAAAAACAACTTAGAATTTCCGAGATTAAAGTAATAAATTTACAAGAAAAAACTTGGATATTCCTGGAGATTAAAGTGGTAAATTAATGAGAAAAAACTCCAGTTATGAGATTATAAAGTCACAAATTTACAAGAAAAAAAACTTGGAAATTATACTATCAAATTTAGCAACGAGGGAAATCCTGGTGATTTTAGCCCAGGATCACAATAGCATCCGGACATGGGCTTATTTAGAAGAAAACAATATTGTGATTCTGGGCTAAAATCATGAATTTTTTCCTGTTACTACATTTGAATGTAAAGTATAATCTGATGAGGTCATCAACTGCAGGCAACACTATAAGCAGCAGTGTCTGCAGTGTGTGGTTGGTTCAACTTTGCAAAGTACAGAAAAACTATTTTTCCAATTTTTTTTTCTGGTAAACATGACTTTATAGTCTCAGACTGTTGAGGGTTTTTTCTCATAAAATTGTGTTGTTGTTTTTTTTTGTCATAAATTAATGACTTTAATCTAGTTATCTTTTTTTCCTTGCAATATGACCCCTTCCCTCCTCGGCCCGTTTCCACCGCAGGAACTTCAGGGTAATTTTGCGGGTCCGGGGCCGGTGTTGCGTGTCTCCACCGCAGGAACCACCCCCGACGGACAGAGTTCAACAACTTTTACAGGGGCTAAAAAAGTCCCTGCCTCGGCGTAGGTACTCTGAACGGCCTTGAAAAACTCCTGGGTGGGGCTTGGGGTTTGATTGGATTTACTCACGGTGCGATGTGGTGTCAACAGAAAGAGACAAAATAGACGGCATTTTTAGGGACGCTAGAGTTAGCTTTAGCTATCGTTAGCTTTAGCTATCGTTAGCTAATGTTGGCTTACCTAGCAAAACTACCAAACACTACCAAGCTAACGCTAACGTCCTAGCTAATGTTAGCTAACGCTAACAACACGCTTTTTAGTCTGAATTTTTAGGGACGCTAATGTTAGCTTAAGCTAAAGTGGCTAAAGTTAGCTTTAGCTAAAGCTAGCTAACATTGGCGTCCCAAGCAACATGACCAAAACTACCAAGCTAACGCTAACGTGCTAGCTAACGCTAACAACGCGCATTTTGACGCCCGGTCAAAATGGTTGTGCAGCGATTACGTCACATCCAGAGCCCGGTAACTTTACAGGAACCTTCCTCTCAGTGGAGACACGGCAGTTGAGAGGGCTGAGCGAGAGGACGTTCCTGTAGTGGTTCCTGCCCCCCAAATACTACCAGGAACTTCCTCGGTGGAAGAAGGCCCTCAGCTTTACCTGCACCATGGCCCTGATATACCCTTATATTACACTGACCTTACCCTCATATTACACTGACCTTGATGTGGTTTGATCTCTGCTGACAGCTTACCTTTCCATAAAGTTTTTAGACAATAGAAGTATTTGAACACTTTGTGGGTGTGTTTACGTGTCCTTAACACTTGTGTGGCATCATAGCTGTCATGAACATGAATAAATACATTTGTCTTTGTCCTGACTACTTCAGATTGGCCAAGACAAAGTCATCTTTGAAGGCAAAATGCATCACTGATGAAATTAATGAAAACAGTCATTCATTATGTAATGGTTATGAAAGGGTTATGTTGGTGCTGTGGACACAATTTCGGTCAAATAGCCTACTTTCAGGCCAGTTTATGCTGACTTAGCATGGGTTGGCATGAAAATAGTTCACCTTTGAAAACTCAGTAGGTCTGGGACAACATACTCTGAACATATTCTTCTTTTGCATTCTTCATAGAGAATATTTATTTTTGGTATTGTGAATAACAAATACATACAAAGCCTAACATTTAGTAAACATCCTGAATAACCCAAATATGAGGCAAATCACAGTATCAAAACTGCAAAGTTACAAACTCACAACTCGTTCCAGTGACGTAAAACTGACTTTTCAGGAGTAACTCAACACAGCAGAAATAACTAACAGCACTTGAGGAATCGGTGGAGAAATACTGGTTGATTTTGAAAACAGCCACATAAAACAGCTTGACCAACATCAAGGAAGCATGCAGGGCCAGTTTCCTGTGTCTAATAATTTATCACACTGAGTGAAAATGTAGTGACACGCAGATGTTGCCCTTAATCCTTTATGTGACTAAATTTATCACTGCTCAATATTCCGTTTTGTTTGTCTTGCTTGCTGCTTACATACAAAAGTAACAAAAAAAAAGACTGAGGCAAGAAAACAAGAAAATGAGATGAGACGACACTGCAATATACTACAAAATTATTGTATTTATTGGTAGAAAACTTGTGAGTCTACAATATTATAATATATAAAACATGTTAACAATCCTACTGATTAACTAGAGCCAGTGTTGACAGTTACCAAAGAAGATTTAAGTATGGACGCAACACAATAAGGCAAGAGTAAAGATAGACAGAGAATGAGAGAGAGAGAGAGATTTATGTGTGTGTGTGTGCGTGTGTGCATGTGTTCAGGAGGGAACCCAGATGTTGCCGTGTGTGTCGGGAGCCTGGCTGTAAGGAATGTTCCAGATCCATGGCTGATCTGAGAATAGAGAGAAAAAAAAATTACACATACACAACCCACAACACAGTGGTATTGTGATGATGCTAAAATTGAATCTGATTCCAATAACAAATGTAATATCTAAAAATGTAATCACACTGTAATAAAGTCATAAAGTCATTATTAAATGCATGAGTCAGTTAAACAGTTCAGACAGATTCTGATTCAGTTCAACGCCTGATGGGCTGATTGATGCTGCTGCCTTTGTGCTTTTAGCTCTCCGTTACTCTTGAATGTTTCAAAGCCTGCTGCAGTTCACTGTCAGGAGCCAGGCTGCTGCTTTGTCTGTTTGGCTTTTAAAGAAACACATCAAGTTCAGGAAGGGCTGACTCACTGGTCAGCTTAGCCAGTAATGTTATGTGATCATACACACCAGTCATCCCTGGTAGACCATTCACTCCATGCAAACACTTTTGCATAAAGGACAGAACCTCAGAGCCAATAATCTACCATGAACACATGCTTGATCATCACCCTCTGGAGATTAAATAGAAATTCAAATCTCAACTATAACTGGCTGCTTCAGACAGTTGTCAGCAAGCAAAGGAGGCAATATCCAAATTCACTAGCAGATGAACACTCCTTGAACTTCCAGTGTTATCAGTGGAGGTGCTCCGCTGGGATGTGGTGTGCCCATGTACGAACACAACAAAAAAAGAAGAATGCCAAGGCACTCTGTTCTGTAGCAAAAATAGATTTGAATTTATCGGATTATGCAAATACACCTGGTCTTGTGCAGGGTACAGCAGTCTATTTTTGCTATGGTGGAAAGAGCCTTGAGATTCTTTTTTTGTTACAGTCATACAAAGGAAATATGTTTTAAAATAGTAAAATTAAAAAAAATATATATATTTGAGATTACAGTTGGCACATTTTTTGGAAAGTAGTGAACGTTTATAAAAGGCAGGTTTTCAAAGTATGGATCAAAAGTGCAAAGATGATCATGACCACACACACACAAATACACACACACGCAGGCCCACAACACACAAACCACGTATTCCTCTACCTTTAGTGGAGTAGTGTGTAGGGGGGAGGTCAAAGGGCACGGGGAAGCCAGAGGAGGATGAGGCGACAGGAAATGGATTTCTCTGAACGGGGAAGGTCTTCATGTTCTGGAAGGAGACAACCATCACACTGCATAAACCAGCTTTGTAATGCACTTCATTTATAAAGCACTATTATGTGGATTTTTTTTAAGTTTAGTTTTTATTTTTTTTAGATTCGTTTTTTTTTATTTTTGTTCCTGTTTTTTGGCTTCCTGTTGCTTTGACAAATTCTACGGATGAAACTGCCAGCTGACTATGTTTGTTGCCTTTGGTTGTATTCATTATCACATTCTATTCACCTTTGCTAAACTCCATTACTATTTGTTTTTACAATGACTGAAGTGTCCCATGTGGTTTAATAACATTACATCTACTGTATTTGGTCACAATTAGAGTTGCTACTTTGAGGCAATTAACACTGATTGTTGAGCAAAAATTATATGTAAAAATGTATAATTGTGGCAATGGTACAACAGACCAACTTGATGCACAATGCACGGCAAAGGAGGGGCCAGCTGGCAGAGGAATTGCAGCATTACAGCATTTTCTTAAATTTGTTATTTTGTTTAAGAAAAAAAAATCAGAAATGAATTGCATGTCTTCTTGATTTATCCATTTATCCTCTAAAGATGATAGTTTATCCCAAAACCCCTCTGATTTACTCCACTACACTCAGGACCTTTCTGCATAGCACGTATTGGCCAGGCTGCACTCAGGTGAATGAAAACAGGGAGTGAGTTTGGATAGACCCTCACTGAGCGTGCTCCAGGACACAGAGCTTTGCATTGGTCATTGCAACTGCAGAGTTAGAATAAGGCACTATGTGTTGCACCATCACAAATTATTGATTGCCTGTTCAGAAAGCAAAAAAGGATATATTGATGTGAGTGTGTGTCTAGTAAAGCCAAAGCAGCACACACACTTTTGTTAACTGTTACTTTTTAGTGTGTGTGTGTGTGTGTGTGTGTGAGAGTGAGTGTGTGTGTGCGTTCTTACAAAGGCAGAGGGCAGGTAGAGGACTCCCAGCTCATATGAGCGAACCATCACCTGTGTGTTGTTCTTCTCCAACGCACCCCACGCCGCCTTTGATAGGTTGGCACTGAGCACAGGCAACACACACGTTTAAGGGTTAAGGAAGTTCTCACTTCCTGTTTGCACATCTTCACCATCAGAACTGAAACTACTACAAAGTGTCTCTTGTAAGACATGCTGCAAAGAAAGAAAGAAAGGTACAAAACTATGTACAGAAAAATAGATAAATATAAAATTCGTAGGCACACACCTTGTGATGAGGAACCAGGCCAATTGGGTGAAATCTGGTGACGTCCTCATGTAAGTCTTAATGTGTGGCATGGCATGACTCCTCCCTGTCGTATCCGCTTTCCACCGGCTACACACACACACACACACAAACACACATATATCTCATGCATCTGTTTAATTAAACGTGTGATCAAACTGTATGGAGAACATTCAAGTGATGTAAAGCACCACCTGGTGGCCACACTGGAGACAAGGTTTCCATTCTGTACCAACAGCTCTCACGCCTGTAGACTTTCTCACTCCGGCTCAAGCATATTGATTCATTGCCCTAACCTGTACACGTTCAGATATCCTGCCACTGATGAATGTGCTTTATCTGGTACTTCAGAGGGTTCATTTATCCAGCATTTGACTCATGGTGCATGCTTCCGCAGCTGCCCTGACACATCTTAAATCAAATTTAAGTTATTCTTAAAACAACACAGCTGTGAGAAGTGCTTTACAGAGGTAATATGATGAACAAAGTGGAAGTAAGAAGATTAACAATGGAGTAAAGACAACAGACCCATAGGGTGGAAGAGGTGGAGAGGCTGCCTGCCACCAAAGACCAGGCATCCTGCTTTTCACTGTTAAAGGTCAGGCTTCACACAGATTTGGGTTTGGGGTTTAGTTGCAATTTAATGTCTCGGCTTTAAAACCAGGCAAAGCCTCAGCTGACCTGCTGTAGACAAGGAGATAATTCTAGGGTTTGGGAGCCACTGCAAAAAAAGTGCATCAACCTCACCTTTACAAACTAACTTTGTCAGGACAAATGGCAATTCTGAGCCTTCCGGGGAGCAAGAAAAAGAAAACTACATCTGAAGTGTGGCACCTTGGTGAAGTTCAGACATATAACTTAAAAAGGCTGTCCAGCCTGAGCCCTTTGCTTCATGTCATTAGCCCTCTTTCCCTTTCCTGTATCTCTCTACAGTCTCTATCAAAAGATAAAATTGCCAAAAATCATCTTAAAAAATGTTATGTATTTAACATGTGCTGAGAACAGCTTAATGGACCTCAAAAATGGTGCCAGGGGATGGCAGCTTTGTGATGCAACTGCAGGCTTCTTTGGTGGAAAATCAGGCAAAAACAAAGGTGATGGCTAAACTGTGGAGGCCAAGAAAAAGATTCAGATTGACAGGGTGACTCACTGTAAGTAGGACTGAACTTACTGAAAGTAGGAGTGGAGCCAGAGCTGCTTCTGAGCTGTCTGGATGCTGTAGGGAAGGGAGCCTCCCGCTGGAGCACAGAAAGAGGTACAACATAATTAAAATAAACAATAAACTAAACGTTCAGTCACTAAGGCAATTGAGCAATGCAGTGTTAAACAAATAAAAAAAATCTAGTAACCAGGAAAATAAGCTGCCTAAGGGGCTGTGTCCCCCATTGCTCAAATTTACCAACCATTTGGTTTGTGGGCATTTCCTACTCTACAAAGATTTGGGAAATGACCTACAAGGATCTATAGTAAGACCAACGCAGTAGGTGTTTGCATGTGACTTCCAGGACTGATTTCAGTAATGAATTTATGTGTTAATAGAAAAACAACAATCATTTTAACTCACCTGGGTAGCCTTCCAAACTTGTTCTCACGTCCTCCACTGACGGATACACCTGCAATCAATCATTTTGTGTTTTATGGATTTAGAGCTCTCCAATTTTAATTTTATTCAGTGTAATGAACAATTAATTTTCTAGTTGTATCCCTCTCAGACAGATATATATAGGATATAGGATAAATAGGATGCAGGATAAATACAGGGTAATCGGAAAACAGAGAACAGGCATATCAGAATAAGGACGTGGACACACCAATAGCAGATAATTAAAAAAGAAAAGAAAATGCAGATATTGGCCCAATATATCTTGAACCAATAAATAAGTCTAACCCAATTATGTGGCAACATTTACCAGCTGTAAGCTGAAAATAAAAGTATTTTCTAGTAGAGAACTTTCCTGTAGGACCTGAATGCTGCATCATCAGACTAGGAGTGGACTGCACCAAGTTTGTGTTGGAGGAACACACCAAATGAATGGTGGGGTCCGAGCGGAGAGAGGACTTCCCCAGTGTGGTCAGGGTGCGCTGGAACTCCCCCGCCAACCATTTGGTCTTATCCAGCCCCATAGAGCCGATACTGGAGAATTGGCCAATCACAGGCCAGCTTTCTTCATCAGGAAAAGGTTGCGTGTGGTTGTACAACAACTATAAACACATAAGGGAAGGAAAGGATTATTATGACTAAATGTAGTTAGTTATCCTTTTCATACAATGGCATATGACATGAGAGCAAAAAAAATATATATTAAATGAACTGACAAGAGTGCAGTATGTCTGCTGCAGCATCCCTTTAACAGTAGATAAGAAAAAATAGTGGCATTAGGGCACTCCGGTGCTGCAGGTAACATTTACATCATTTAGACATTTACCAATTTAGCCAACGATGCGATAAAATGCTGTTAGATACTTATAGGGAATATTGTCCAGACACTTAAATTTCCTGTGACAAGGTAATACATATTAATGGTCATGTCTATGAGTGATGATGATTCGCCATGTAGGGCCACTTAGCCTAAGTACTTTTATTCTTTCTATTTTAAAGCAGTAGTGGAATCCGTGTATCCGGCCAGATTTTTAATAAATTTTAATACAGACGATCAATCACTCACAAAACTGTGAGTTAGTAACTGGTCGAACAGAGGGGAGGAGAAAATGAGGAAGGCTATGGGAGGACAAAGAGAAGTTTCTACCTTCCTCAGCCTCAGGTGGCCCCAGCGCTCCATGTCTGAACCGACGTACCTCCCTGGGGTTGAGCCAATCAGATACACCCTGATGACAAAGAATAAGAGTGTGGGTTTATGTCTTATGTTTCACCAATACACTGAATGAGACAGAACAATCCCTTAGCCAGGGAAAGCATGCAGAAGCCCAATTAAGATGTCAAAAGAATGATCTAGTACTTTGTCTTTTTCTGTCTGTGTATCTGAATATTTGTATTTACATCGGGATGCTGTTACTCATATCGTTTTTGTTGTTTGGTACCTGCCAAGGGACTGCGAACATAAATTAGCATTCTTGTTAACTCTGGCATGTTTGCATCTTGTATTTCATACTGATGTTCATTAACGTGATCTGTCCCTATCAAATAGACAAATACAAACAAAAAATACATAAATTAAGGAATCTGCCTTACTTTACTCTCTTGCATAATTAACTTACAAATGGTGGCTACAGAGACCATCAGGCCACACTGTCATTAAACTACAGAACCATCAGAGGACAGGAGAACGATTCACGAGCCTCCCAATCTACATGTTAGATTAAATAACTCCCTAATGTAGATATTATGTGACGAGAAACTCAGGTTGGGTAGATCGGTATCAGTTTTTAAATCTCTGTGTGAGACTCCTTTTTCATAGGCTTGGTATTATGCAATAATCATGCATCTTAATTAGTCTTTTTTTATCTTTCTGGTTCTTTTGTGCCGTACATTGCTTTCAGACAGATGTGTGTGCCCGTGTGTTTATATCTGTATGTCCAGTGTGTACCTGCATTTGTATTCATGTGAATGTGTGTGTGTCTGGTGTTAACCTGGTCTCGGACAGGTCATGCTCTCTGATTCGCTGGATCCAGTCGGTGAGTTCTGGTGCGCGGTACGACGCCAGGTAATCCAGCAGGTCTTTCTTAAAGAAGGTGGGTGACTCGCCACTGCTTTCAGTGCTGCCCTTTGGTAACCGTGGAAACAGCGGGCTCATCCACATCCTGATATAGAGACACAGACCGATTAGCACCACCACAAACCCAACCTTATATCAAGTTACTGTTCAGCAGATGTCAAACCAATGACACAGCGGCTGCAGGCTCAACGGGCTCACCCTTGTGTTTTCTGGTACCAGTCGGCTCTGATGAGGTTGGAGGTGTGAATGATGACTCTGAAGCCTTCCTCGTACCACAACAACATCATCTTCCTGCACAAACAAAGATGGAGGGCCATTAATTGCTACAACTATCAGCAAAGATCCTGGGTGCTAGAGCTTTATATTTAATTATGTATAATGATAATGCTCAATTTTATTTTCCACAAGTATTGGAGGTATATTCCAAAATCACTTTCCAAAATCACTTAGACTAATAATCATGATTAGTAACTGAGATTTTCATTTGATCATTATCATGCATACCCATTACTGACTCACCTCTAACAGCGCCTAACAGACATTGTGAATCACTCTGGGACAACAACAAGAAAACAACTTGGAAGAAAAACTTCTGCTTTTTCAACATAACCAAAACTAATCTGCTCTGTGAGTAAAGAGAAGACGACAGGAATAACATCAGGGAGGAAGAGTAGCGCTTACGTGTGGTGAGTCCCAAATGCAATATCCAGTTTGGCCTGTAAGGGAAGATCAAACCCATTGGTCCACTTCAAAGGATAGCTGACCCCTAGACGTCAATGCTCACATTGATATTGACATTAATAATAACTAGATTCAAACAGCCACGAGCAGCAATATGAGGGCTTCAAGCACTTTGCACCATTTATGTTTCATTTAGTTGAAATTAAGGACTCTATTGATATAAATATTTTGATCTGTAGCACTAATATTTTAAGAGTCATAAACTCAAGGAACATGGCTGGATTATGCCACAATGGACCCAAACCCAGTCACCTGCCCAGTCAAATCAAACCAATTTTATTTATATATTACCTTAACATAACACAGCTGATCCAAAGTGCTTTACAGCACACACAGAGGAAAACAAAAAGAGGGAAACAAATTTAAAAAAAAAAATCAGGAATGATAGTAATAATGATAATGATAACAACATTAACATCAATAACAATAACAGCAACAATAATAAAATATTATTAATAGTACAGGCACATGGTCTAACAGAGCCCATAATGACAACACAGACCTACAGAGACTTCAGGAGAAAATACTTGTGCTGTTTAAGTTAGGCACAGCATAAGGCTATTTAATAAAATTGTGTTTTAAGATCACCATTGAAAATATCAATTGTGGGGGAAAATTGCCTGGTGAGTGTAAGAGAAATACATAGTTTTGAGGCAGCGAGAGAGATCCCATCAAAAAGTTTATTCTCTGTTAGTGTTCAGAGGCTTTGCATCTAACTTTTCACAGTCTAACTAGTAACCAATGGATTCCAACCTGCAATCTTGTGATCAACGACCCCCAGTGCTCAATACACAATATATGGAAGAATGTATTTGGCAGTTTTCACTAATAGAAGCTCTGTGCTTTAACACCACATGATGAATATTACGATGCACTGTGATGTTGCAAATATCCATGGCAGTTTTAAAAATGAAAGATAAACTGTTGTCCTATATCAAGAGAGCTTCCTGCAGCAGTGAGAGTTTACCTGGCAGAGCTGAACATGAGGGAAGGGCTGAGCCTGCTGGACCAGCCGGGCCTTGGCTTCCCTCTTATCACCATGGACTACCAGAACTGGACGATCCCTGGAAACACAATCAAAACCAAAAGTATGGTTGGTATTTTCATCACCAGAACAACACTGAGTACAGGTATGTATTCATTTATTTATTATTTATTTATTCACACACACAATAAAGTCACAGTTAAAGATACTGGCATGAACTTTCAGCTATCCGCAACTTGATTACAGTAATATTGGTTTTTGCCTTGAGAACCCTTGTTAACACTCTCTCTGCCTTAGACAAAAACTATACACAGGCTTCAGTAACCACTCAATAAAAGTCATAATCCCTGAGAGGCCATTCTCTCCTGCCATTATTATGGAGACTTCAGGGCTGCCGTCAATACGAGGTGCATATAATTGGCATCCATTCAAGTATAATATCATTTATTGATATTAGGACACTGAGACAACAAGCAAGTCTTACCTAAACTCTGGTGGGTACTGCTGAACCATCCAGGCAATATCGAAGCAGTAGTTAAACTACAAAGACATAACACAAAACAGGAATTTTCCCCATGTCTGGCAGATAAATGCACAAAGAAGAAACAGCCAATTCCATATTGTGTATTATCTCTCACCTGAACAGATTCCTTCAATGTCCCAAATAACGGCGAGAGGATGTCTAGATGAAAGACAAAATGAGGATGATCAGATAAAACAAATCTTTTTGATATTCACCTTTCCGCTTGTCCCAACCTCCAAAGGGAAGTCAGAAGCCTGGATCAGCAAAGAAGACCCTCGGTAATAGGGAACTGAAACTTGGACCTTCAGGTTACTGAAGGGTCTCTCTACATTGTTGTGTTGTTTGATAAAAAATTAACTGGCAGGGTGCCAACAGATGTCAAGTGAGGTCAGTAGAGTCAAGATACTTAGCCCTGGTTTACCCAGGGATTGTTTTGGACCATGGTTCACATTCATGTGAATTCACACTGGGAGCCGCCCAGTCCAACCACAGTCTTGTACTGGTGGCCAAAGAGCAGTTATGCCACAACAAATCCATGTAAATTGGACTTTTCATGGACACCTTATTGATAGTGAAAACAAAGGGTAATGTGCACACATTCATATCCCCCAATCCTTACTTCCCCCAGGATTCAAACTGGTAAGCTTCCGATCAAAAGCCTGCTTCTGTCATCTTGAGGCTATGAATCCCCCGAAACAGACCTGTCTGCAGTTTTATTTCTATCTTCAAACGTTAACCCAAACTGAACGAAGCTTAAGTCTTCTCACCTCTGATGTGCAGAGCTCCAGTGTTGAACTTCTTGTCCAGCCCTGTGACTTTGTTGAGGTAAAACCTGTAGGTGTCGTTCAGACAAGGAACACTGGCCTCGAAGAAATCCTGCGGCTCGTCGATGTAGTACAACCGGCCGTGCGGGCTGGGAGGGCGTTCCTCCTTCACCTTCTTGGCTTTGGGGCTGGGTGGTGACCTCTTGGGTAAATCTCTAACACTCTTCCCCTTCTCACCTCCAGCACCATCATCATCGCTGTCGGAGAGAGCCCAGCCCGAGTCCTCCAGCGCCTCCTTCTTACGCTTCCCGGCCATTGACGGACTGGATTCGTATTTCACAGGATTTAACTGGCTGGCATGGGCTGCCTGTCTAGCCTCAGAACCAATGGCAAGTGAGGATGCAGTGCCATTATTTGGTTCTGACTTCACCACGGTGGCAGCTGCTACAGGTTCCCGTTTGGAGCTGTGGCTGGAATCGGCCACTTGACCGGGTTTAGACAAAGAGCCGTTGGAAGGGTGAGGATCTTCATCATCATCATCACTGCTGGAGATGCTCCACTTGCCATGCTGACTGTCCTGAGACATGTCTGGCAAGAGAGATGAGCGTCAAAGGTCAACGGTGCCACCAGAGCAACAGGATGAGAGTGAGCCTAAAGTCACTAGTGCGTCTCGCTGGATGATATCCTACCACCCTGAACTGACAGACTGACAGTGTGCAGGTGTTCAAAGGCCATTTCATGCTGAAAACACCCTAATTTTGCCCTTACATGGTCAGCTTTGTTTCCTCTGCCAGGGAGGTTACATTTGTCTTGTCAACTTTTTTGTCTGTCTCACTGTCAGTAGGGTATCCTGACAAAACCTGAGCAGACTGGTGTGAAATCTGGGGGACAGGCTTTGTGTCAAATAACAACTGATCACATTTTGGTGGGGATGAGAGACAACTAGAGAAATATTTTCATATATTATTAAGTTGTTGTATCAGGTAACAGTAACATATATGCAAGTGAACACTAAAGTGAATGAAGGTGAAATACATCTTGAAAGTATGAGACACTATCACTTACAGCAGACTGCATATGCAGGATATTTGAAGTAAGATAACAGCAGGAAAAACTGATACAAACAAGAAATGCTTAAAAAAAAAAATATGCAGAACAGGCTATGAAAGTATTACATATGGAAATGCATGCAAGACAGGAAATATATTTTGGTATGAGATTTGTGGAAAAAAGGAACCCCCACTTCCCGCGCCTATGTATGCATATAGGAATCCCAATATAAAATAAATACAATGTGTATCCCAGGGAAAGAAGTATGCATTATAACTTACAGCCAAATAAACGAAAGGGTTGTGAAAATCTGAAGAGAACAAATATGCGAATTTGCAGCATAAAGAATGTGCGTGATGTTTGCATGATGATTGTATGATGCGTGATGTTTGCGGGATGCGTGATGTTTGTATGATGCGTGATGTTTGCATTACCAGGTCAGAAATCTGAACAGCAGCGCAGGTCGGCTGTTGTGACTGATGAAACCTTTTGTTTATTAGTTATGATCTCTCTGTACGCCCATGCACAAACCCGACTGCACGACGTGCATAAGTAAAATGCGGCCGGGTTGCAACTCAGTCTTCCAGTGTAGTTCCGCTACAAACTGAGAAACAGTCAGCAATGATCCCGCCAGACCACTCTATGTGTTTGTTTTTCATCTCTTTAACTGTGGTGGTGTGTTTTTCTGGATTTCAGGATTGAATTGTTTAGTTTTGGTTTCTATATCTATATAGCCACTATAGGCTCTCTCTCTCTCTCAATTTAGCATTTCAATTTAAAGAGCTTTATTGGCATGACAAAACAGTTAAAGCAAATAACACATAAAGAAAATAAAACAAGTGACAGTTACTGGAACAACATAAACAATAACAGCTTACACATTTTCAGTAACAAAGCCACAAAGAACACAATGGCTTATCGGCTTATCAGTGTTACTTATCGACAACTAATTTACATAAACATATTGATGTAGTTAAGAGTTTATTTCTTTTATTTATTTATTTTTAAATCATGGTTTACTCCTAGTGTTCCACTAGTTGTCCCTCAGCTTGTGGCAATATCTATCTATATATCTATATCTATCGATCGATCGAGGTTTTATATTCTGTTTCTTCAAAATAGCCACCCTTTGCTCTGATTACTGCTTTGCACACTCTTGGCATTCTCTCCATGAGCTTCAAGAGGTAGTCACCTGAAATGGGTTTCACTTCACAGGTGTGCCTTATCAGGGTTAATTAGTGGAATTTCTTGCTTTATCAATGGGGTTGGGACCATCAGTTGTGTTGTGCAGAAGTCAGGTTACTACACAGCCGACAGCCCTATTGGACAACTGTTAAAATTCATATTATGGCAAGAACCAATCAGCTAACTAAAGAAAAACGAGTGGCCATCATTACTTTAAGAAATGAAGGTCAGTCAGTCCGGAAAATTGCAAAAACTTTAAATGTGTCCCCAAG
>OMLB01054410.1:0-18551 GCA_900302555.1 Myripristis jacobus
AGGAGGAAAAGAGAGGGAGGAAGAGAGAGAGAGAGGGGAAATGAGCAACAGAAGAGAGGCAAAGGACACCGAAAGGGAAGAAGAGGAGCAGGAGGGCGAGAGAGCAAACGGGTGAAACAGAAACAAGGCGTGAGAGGAGGAGGAGGGGGAGAATGAGGAGAGAAACAGTGGTGGAAGGGAGTTGGAAAGAATGAAACGATTAAGGGGGGGGTGAACGGGGGGAAAAAAATATGGAAAAATTTGCAGGGAGCTCGCGACAGATTAGATTTGGCCTCTGTCTGGATCCCCACTCTCTCTCTCTCTCTGTCTCTCTCTCTCTCTCTGTTTTTCTGATGTGGCATGCAACACCTCAGCTTAGCCTCACACTCACAGACCCTGCCCACACTGTGACAGCAAGTCACACTTACCCACACACTGAACTGACCTTTACAAGGCTGCTGTAGCATGTGGCTATATGTCAAATATTAGTGCTGCATGATATGGAAAAAAAAACAAAAACATTGCGATATCTTTTTTTTCCTGCAATATATATATATAAATATAAAAAAATACCAGAAATATCACCAGATACAGTGTGATATTCATGTACAGATATACAATTACCATAACTGTCATTATTTGGGTTCTTTAAAAGTCTATCCACTTCTAAGAAAACAAATCCACCCTCCTACCTCTACCACACTTGGTTCAGCCCTGTGTCACCCCTCCACAAAGCAGCTTAGACTCCTTCACTTCTTTTTCACGTATCGGACTCTGACACTGGCATGTACAGGTTGAGAGACAACATGTATATGTTTTTTAATAAATTTTACAAATGGACTTAAATGTCACAGTTGTGTCATTTACATATAATCTACTTATTGTAACAACGTTCAAATGTATGCAATGCTTCATCTGCATAGTGGAGATACAAGATAAAAAGCCTCCTGAGGATGGCAAAACTGTCAAACTCAAGTAACAAAAAAGATTCATCTGTATGCCGACAAGATGTAAGTACAGATAGAGAGGTACAGATAGGGCACGGACCAGCCCCGTGACATTAACTTTTTAACTTTTAACCCGATAACAGGAATACACACACTCAAAAGCTCACCAGACTGATCGCCTGCCTCTAACATCCAGGTGACCTTATCTGTGACAGCAGCCATGTCTCATGCATGTTTACAGGCAGGGGACACGCAGGCTCTCCGTGCACCGCGAATCACACAGCACCATCAGTCTTGATCAGTTTATCAAACAAACAAAACAGGTTTCACGTTGCAGGCGGCAACTAGTGGGGATGATCATGTTTACATAAAATAAACCCAAAGCACCTGAAGGCTAAAAAAAAAAAAAAAAGATCTATGTGTTCACATCCCAAGTTGAGAAATTTGCACCGGCTGTAATGCAGCCTTTGAAACCGAGAAAAGACAACAGTTACGACATATCACAATAATGCAATTTCCAAAATCCCAGAGAATATCTATTCCTATATCACGATATGGAAAAATTAGCAATACATCACCCAGGCCTTCTGATACCACCCCTCTTCTAATGCTGTTGACTCAAGGCTCCAGCCCCCACAACCATCTCCATTCAGGGGAAAGCCAGAGAAGCTAAAGGAGCCTCCGAGAGTTGGACTTGGACCTGATGCTGCAGTATCCGGTAGCCATGGAGATAGAGGCCTTGGCTTCCACGGGAATCTAGACAGATTTTCGAGCGGTGTTTTCGTGCCAACTTTTTAAAAGTGAGCCTGCATTGTCTAAGACTCAGTTAATTTGATATTGATTAAGATTAAACGAAAGTGGAGAAGACTTCCATTACGCTGCGAGCGCTTCACTTAATCTGTTCATTTCTGATGTTGCCAGATTCACCACGGCGCCGGCCAGCTCAGTTTGTCACAGTCCAGCTCACTTCACAGCTGCATCCATGTTGCCGTGCACATGCTGATATTTCTGCTTAGCATTAGGGAAACATGCAGTGACAACTCTGTCTTTCCCTTACATTTATTTGCATAGACGAACGGCCAGAAATTAACAGCGGCTCTTGTGAGAACTTGCTCTGTCATCGCTCCCCTCTCGTTCTGTTGCAACCTCTCTCCCTCTCTTTTTGGACCAGCGTGTGCTGCTGCATAGCCCTGTTTAATACAGAGCTGGCGATAAGTCATCTCTAATTTACACAGCAGGCCCTTAAACCCTGGGTGACAATCTGTGGTAGAGCCCCAGCTGCAGCGCTTAGCCTTTACCTAGCCGACGTTCTGGCACAATGTGTCTGTGCACTCAGAGGGAGAGAGCAGGCTGTATATCTCAGACAAAATAAAGAAGGTGTCACAGAGCTATTTTTTGAGTTGATCACATTTTGACAGACAGTGGTGTTCACTGCAGCAGCAGAGGGCATGCTTTAATCCATTTCTATTTATTATACATCACTAATGGAAATAGATCAGACATTAAACCATGGAAACGGCTCTGTTAAAGCACAAAAAACGTCTGTTTCAAATTAGCACAGGTCTGCTGATCAATAGGAGCAGATCACCCTGACCCCAAAATGGAGTTTGCTTTCACCCATAACAGGGAAACATGGCTGATTGATGCAGTCCTGGCTCCACAGATGACACATTAGCAGTCCTCCCAAAGATCTGGGCTCTCTGTGAAACTCAGACACTGACGTGGAATTTCCCCTCTTCTTCTTCTGCTGCTGCTGCTGCTGCTGACATCATGCCAGTGCTTCTCTTTTTCTGTCCTCTCTTTTTCTCTCGGCCTCGCTCGCCTTTACTTTTTTATTCACTATCATTTATTTTACACTATCTCCGAGTCTCCGCCTTATCGTCATCACCCTTTCTCCCTTATGACTGCGTCTTAATTCCCCCAAATATCCCCCAAAGAACCACAACCACTTGTCTATTTGTCACTAACCACAGGACCATACTCCAGTTGTGCAATTACAGGGCATATACGCGTTGCAGTTACCAGATGGTTAGCTCATTCAGTTCAATATTCTCAAGTGCCATTCTGCATATTTTATGATCAAATATAAAACGGGAGCCCATTTTATGAGGAAACTCTCCCTTCCAGGCCATCTTTCTTCATCTCAAGTGAAGTCACCCGTATGTTTTCACCTCTTGCTCCGTATGTCTTGCGCTTCACAGATAAGAGGCCATGTGACCGTTGCTCTGGAGGGGATCAATGAGGCCACAGAGCCGTGTTTCAGTATGAGTAGAGAGCTTACAACAGGAACTGACATCTTGGGGTTGAGAAAACTGTTACTTGCTGTGTGCTGCTAATTCTGTTTTCGAAACCAGTGGGTGGTCACACAGATTAACGTTAACTGATACAGAACAGGAAGAGGAGTGTGTGTGTGTGTTTGTGTGTGTGTGTGTATGTGCTGTATCCTCACACCTCAGCTTCCCTGTGTAAAAAGGGTGCAGCTTGCTATTATCACTAACTCAGTCTAGTGAACCCTGTTTCCAACATGATCAGGCATGGTCAGCTTCTTTCTCTGCGTCTCAATCAACCTATCAACACGTTTGTTCACCTCAACCTCTCTCTTTTTTTCCTCTGTGTCCTCCCCAACGAACGCAAGTCTCTGCTCTCAGCGCTCTGCTATTTCCCAGCCTCCTGTAAATGACACTGGCTGGCTGATGCGAACACTCACTCCACTGAGAAAATGTCCCAGAGCCTTTGTGTGCCAAGCTGTGACGGCCCATCTATCACTAAGGCCACAAATACACATTACACTCCCATTACAGACCATCACAGCAGCGACTGCAACAGCACAGAGCGCTGCAGAAAGGCCCAAAGCGCAGCAGTAGTGCACAAAGGAGGTGCATTCACTGTCAGCCATTTCACAATAGTTTGTGTTGGAGGTTGCAGAATGAGACAGCAGAATAGAAGCTGGAGATCATTTTCAACACTTAAAATGGCTGCTGGTTGCGTTACATCTTCATCAAATCATAAGGAGTGCCCCATGTCAACCATGCCACATATGGCACCATGCCATTGATCCGGCAGACCGTTATTTCAGAACACCAATCGTCTGAAAAATGTCCCGCTGGACCGAAAGCCCATTAGAATGATGGCTTGTTATCCCAAAAACAAATTCCCGTTGCGCCGAAATCCCACAGCTCCGAAAAATGCAGAGTTTTGCATCCCTGCAGAGAAATGCATCCACCCCTCTTTACTGCCCTAACCTTAACCTGAGGAAACCCCTGCCTAAATGTAAGCAAATGTGTAGACATTTTTCGGCCTTCTTAATAATAATAGGCATTTGTTTTCAGGATAATGAGCCATCCGACAACCAGGCTTTCAGTTCGATGGGACATTTTTCAGACCATTGGGATTTTGGAATAATGGGCCTTCGGACCAACGGGCAGTCGCCTCAGCGGTTACATCTGCTAAAGACAAAAAGTCTACAAGTCCAAAATCTACAAGTGCAGCCAAACCCAGCCAACACAAGAACAGACAGTGACTGAACGATTATGCTTTGTATTAATAAAATGCATTTAACAAAGCGGCAATTTGTAACATTTGTGTAAATGTCGGCAAAAGCTCATTTTCTGCTACACCACAGTCTGCAGTCGTGTTTCCTTGCAGCATACTATGTGGTTTTGTCTAAACTCTTTGTTCCACTTTGACGCAGTGAGGGGAAGCAGGTGCAACTCAAGCTGTCAGGTTTGAAATACAGAGAGAGGAAATAGCATACTGTATTGTCCCCATCTGACACCACTGTGTGTGCAAAGCATTCAAGTTGAATCTTATCTTGGGAGATAAAATGAAAATGAATGGCAACACCCTTTGCAAAGAGGTCTTTCACTCGAGCTTCGGCAAAGTTTTTGTCTTAATTTAGCCCGTATATGCAGCATGCTGCCGAAAATATGACATATTGAATAAACTCGCCTAAACCTCTCAAACATGCACACAAGCATTTCCGTAGCATTCGTCATGAGCACTCAAGTTAGACAGACTTGTACGAGCACAAAAATATCGCCTTTGTTGGAAAAGTAGGACATATGCTACAAAGTATCACAATAATTCTTGGAGCAGAGGAAATGATCACTATCAAGTATATAGTTATGAAACCTCACAGGGAAAAAAAACTGAGGGGAAATACACTGAGAATTACAACATAACATCAATAGAATGAGTCGTTTCAAAGTTAACTATTGAACAGTGATCCTTGAGACGCTGGACTTTATCTTACCTGTGAGTCTGTCTAGCGCTGACGAGCCACTGGGACAGGCAAAGCCGCTTCAACACAGGTCACGCTGACGCAATGCATTGTGGGACAAGCAAACATCTTGTCTTCCTCTACTTCTCTCTCTCTCTCGCTCTCTCTCTCTCTCTCTCTCTCTCTCTCTCTCTTCTCTTTCTCTCTCATAATAGCGCCTTTTGCATGGCAACGGCCATATCACAAATGCAGTCAGGTTTACAGCAAACCATCACTGCGCAACACCAAGTCACCATGACAACCACTCCTAATCTCATTTGCATCTACTGCTTGCATTATCTACTGATGCCAAATATGGTCACCCCTTTATTTTTTTCCCTGCCCCCTTCTCTGTCGCCTTTTATAACTTCCTCTTTCCCTCCATTTTCACAACTGTGAGATGTGTGCATGTGTGTGCGGGGTTTGTGTATGCATGTGTGTGTACACATGCCGGAGTGTTTGTGCGCTTGCAGCCGATGACTGTGTGAAAAGAGGAAGTGCCCGTGACATCTGACCAGTTTGCAGCCTCAGAGATAAGCAGTGAAACAGCTTGGTAAAACAGGAAGTGGGGTGTGGTGGAGGCTGCTGTTTAGAGACTTAAAAAAAGGAAGGGCACCGAGGTTATCACAACAATCCTGCGAGGTACAAAGTCGCAGGGGTTTCACTTACCGTCCCGCAGTTCTTCTTCAGCGAGGTTGGCGTGGGCATGTGGCCTCTTCCTCCTCCTCCCCCTGGGCCATGTCAGTCAAACCATCCCTGGAAGGTTGAGACAGGCCCCTGGAGCCCACACACACAGCAACACTCAGCAGCACTCAGCACCTGTCTGCAGCTGCCAGCACTGAGAAGGAGACACGGTCAATCACGCAGGACAGCACAGCAAAAGGTAGAGAGCAGTAATGAGTGGGAGAGAGACAGTGAGCATTATATCAGCAGAAAAAGCAATCCCTGGAAAGATAAGAACATAATGCTATGTCCACTTTAGCTCTTTTTACACAGTCATTTGTTCTATTTTTAGTTTTTAACTTAATTTTATTTCAACATTTTCTTTAGCATTTTTCTTTAATTAATTTATCTATTTTATCTGATTTTATTCACACTATTTTTAATTCTCAGTTTATTTATTGGATTAATTTGAGCTGGATCTACCCAAATCTTCAGCGGTTGATGGAAGGATACATGTGCTCAGTGGTTATAGCTCCCCTGTCTAACTTCCCCTGAAACAAATAAGACAACTTCTTCTTTATGCTAAGCTAACACAAAATGCTACCGATTGCAACCAAACCACCGGATGCACAGAGGTGAAAATGGTATTGAACATCTTGGCTCAGTCTGGGCAAATCTGAAAAAGGTCATTTTGTCCAAAACGTTGGAGTATTCATTTAAATTTGATCATAAATAAGGAATCAGGAGAAATAATATTGTGGGGAAAACCCAGGAGAGAGGTTTTCTCTTTCATTTTAATGAAGAGGTTTCACATGTTAAATATGATTTTTCCATATGCCTTTCACTCTGTCGCCACTTGTCTGATTTAGTCCCATTTGCGCTGATGGAACAATAATTTGCTGCAAAATCCGGTGACACACAATATTAAGTGCATCGTGGAGGCCACTTGTGGCTGCTAGTGTTTTTGGCACCTTCTTGATTTATGGTAATTACACTAATTCCTAAAAATTAATACAATTATGATTTATTAATGTGAAAGCGCTCACAGCACCTGTAATGTGAAGGCGCTTTCACTTTGTTTTCGGAAGCACTCAGGGGATCTGGCTTCTTATCCAAAGCTTTCTGGGCACATCATCTCTTCCTCTGACTGTAACCTGTGTCTGGATTAACTGTGAAGTGGCAGGAGATGCCCTGAGCACCAGCGGCCTCCCCTCCTCTAGGCTGCAGGGCTGTGGGGGCTCCAGGGACTGGTAGTCAATGAAACCAGGCCTAATTTAGCCTCCCTTCCTCCTCTAGCTGCCAGGAACCAGAGTGAGACTCCTTCCCTTTTTAGGGCTCCCTGGACTCTGCAGTCTGCAAGTGGCACTACTGCATTCTTAGCTACACTATAAGGAGCTGGGGGAAGTGTGTGTGTGTGTGTGTGTGTGTGTGTGTGTTAATGTGTGATCGAGAGAGGGAGAGAAAGGAGAGATGTTACAGCTACAGTTGCTATGTGCATCATTTTAACTATAACATGCGGTAATAGCCTGGCATCATAAGCACACTAATTATTTCATCAAAACACTCATTTGATGAAATCACTCATAGAATACGCTCGTTTAACCTGTCAGATGGGAAAGGTTTACAAAACCATATGGTGCCATTATACCTTTACTCTGCTGATAAACACTTCCAACAGACAGCCTGGCGCTGTAAATGAGTTAGACACTGGTGTCCAGCGCCCACTGTCAAAACAGCCTGCCATCATATTACACCACTAATTAGCTGTGAAGACTAATCAGGGACAGCGTATATTTACACTATCCACTCAGCCAGGCCTTGACACTCATATCGTGTAATGTTTAATAACCCTGCACTGAAACTAGATGCTGCCTGCCTAAATGTGTCTTGTCTCTATTGTGATCTGCGAGGGAGGGAGAGAGAGAGAGAGAGAGAGAGAGAGAGAAGAGAGAGTGATCTTCCAACTTGAAAATGGACAGTATTTAAATTAACTAGATACATATTTTTAATGAGATACATATCTAGTTTCAAAGTGACATAATTTCCTCCTAATTTGTTTGCAATTAAATGAAAATTGATTCTTCACTTATAAGCATTACCATCATTGCTTTATTAATGCGCATTCTCTCAGACTGAGACTTGCACTGAAAAGTGAAATGGAGAAGTCAGTAGGTCCAGCCAGAAATATGACTGTGCAAGCTTATGAATATGATAGAAACATCTCTATTTATTAAGCATGGCAGCCATGTATTTAAAATAAATGGATTAGATGAGGATTACTCTTTGCGTCTCTGTTTCCTTCCCATCCGAGTGTTTTCGACTAGTGATGTCACTACACTTGTATTATTTAAGACAATGATCACATAAGCCATGGTATGAATACACAACAGGATTATCTATGGTGTAGTGCTAAAGTCTCATCTTCTATTCCCCACCTCTCATCCCCTTTGGGGAATCCACAAAACATGGCTGCTGCTTTCCTGCGAGTGCATGGAACAGCCTGGGCAAAGCCTGATTCACACTCACATAATCCCATTAGCCTATTCATGGTCCCTGTCTGACTGAGGACAAAAGGCTACTAGGACAATATTCATAAGTACGGGCAACTATTCATTTACTTTGCACAACTTTGCAGGAGTTGCAAATTACATTTTTTTTATTTACTGTTTGTGAAAACTTGTGTCAAGAACCCCTTGGATTTCAGCCAACTCACTCACCAGCTGATGTGTCTGTCCGCCATCCATCATCATTTACGGGACATAGAAACTCAGCAGCTGTCATCAACCCAGCTTGCAATATCATGAAAAAAAACTTGGTACCAAGAGGCTATTGAGCCTGAAGTAACATAAATACAACTTGAAATTGCAGTCTTCCTCTGTGATGAAGTTGGACTTCCTGAACGATTCACTCAATTAAAGTCATCTGATCCACGGCCACAATGGCACCGTAATGGAATGTATGGTGGTAGTTAATATAGACAAACAAGTCAACAGTGACCATTGGTGCAAGTTACCATGGTTACCATGTCAACAATCAAAAATCAGGGAAGAACTATGGACTGGGCTCCATCCATTCAGCCGTGCAGCATTCAGCCTTATTTCGACTGGCCTGTTTTTGATTAATCTGGGGAGAATTATGCATCTTGACAGTGGGGTATGATTTTGAATGTTTCCTCCCCCAGAACACCACCAGTACGCCAACGGATCCTTAAGCCTCATGTTTAATATATCGGACACTGTTGGGTCACATCTGATGAACATTTGGAATTTGTGTTTTTATACTTTATACACAGCATCTCCTAAATCTAACTGGCCCACCGTGGTGCCAACAGGAGGCCAGAAAGTCCCCAGGCGTCAAGACGGAAGCGTCGCAGAAACCAGGAACTAGACTGGGTCACTCTGGGCCATGTTATCATAACATAGCCTGACCCTTTATCAACCATACAAGTTCTGTGCTAGGTATTAAACTCTGGGTCATGAAAGCATGCACTGAATGATGGCTGCACACACACTATGCACTGTGGTTTTGGACAACACTGCAGTTACAATATAATGTGCAACACAGTATACAGACATAGATTTTACATTATTCAGTGAGAAATAAATATTATTTTTTTAGGGATACACTGATGATGATAATATCCAATGTCTTTTCATGCATAATGGCTAATACCAACATTAATATGCATTTTTGTAAGAACTGTAATACAAACAAAGTATTACTGGTGCAAACAAAGCTTTTCAGACAAGCCTGTCTTAAGATAGAAAAAAAAAAAAAGAATAAATAAACAAAATACCCTGGCACTTTTACTCTGTTGCTAATCTTACAGTTGTATTAAGAGAGATACTCCCAAAAAAGCAAATTTGACAATCAACACAGGCACATACTGAAAGTAATATAATATTGAATTGACACCAATATTACTTTTCAAATCTGATGAGGCCAATTATATTGGGCCCTCCCTAAACATTAATAATAATTTTTTTTTAAAAAAAAAAGACGTTGCTACCTAAGGTTTACTCTTTCTAAGTACAATGGATATGATATTCACAGTGTGCAATTTAATCCCTATCAAGAAACTGGGCTCAGTGTCAGAATAACATGTTTAGCAATTCATTTAAGCACCTTCTGCTCTGACAAAATAATTGCAGCCTTGTGCTATTTGGAGATTTAAGTAGTTCAACTTGACTTTTTTTTTTTTTTTTTCAATTAATTGTGCAGCCCCTATCTTCCTTACACAGTTCCCTTCAACAGAAAGTAGGACAACTTTCATCAGCTAGCCATCAATACGTGCCAAGCGGAGTCCATACTATGATTTCTCAGGTGAACTCCTTTGCCACCAAACACGCTTACATGAGTAACGCCTCCTCATGGGGGCCACTTATTGGGCTTGAGGAAGGAGCGGGGTCCAACCACAAAACACAGCTCTAGATCAAAAAAGCACCATTTACACACCAGAAGACCCTCTGCTTAGTAACCTAGCAACCAGTGAACCCAACATTGCATATACTGTAATTCTAAAACTAGCTAAGCTGAGAAGCAGACATAATTATATCTCTCGTCAGCCAATCACATAAGGCTCTGGGCCATAAATAACAGACTGCTCCCCTACAGAGCTCCAGTCTGTGCTGAAAAGTCAACAAACACTTTCTCCAGTAGCAGCATTTACTCACTATTGGATTCCTCTTGCTCAGGAGAAGACAAACACAAAGGGAGCGAGATGGAGGCAGATATATGGAGAGAAAGAGCAAGGAGGAAGAGAGAGAGAAACAGGAAAAGAAAAACAAATGTAGCCTATGATTACTGAGTCATAATGAAGGCTGTTAGATGGGACTGTGGCTATGAGCTATGTCATTAAAGACACTGCTGAGTGGCTGGAAAGCCTTCCGGGTCTCTATTTGAAACACAGGCACGCTGGATAATGAGGACACAAAGGGCTGGAGTTAGTGAGTCCTTGCACATAGCGTCTCCGGCTTTTGATTTCCAAAAAGTGATTATAACAGTTTGCAGATATTACACTCACAATTCCAATTGGTTTTCAATAGCAGAGTCCCTATTGTAAATGCCTGGAGCTCAGTTTTCAAGCCTAATTAACTGGTATGTGTTTTTGCCAGACTGCTCTGGAGCTCTGCTAAACAGTTTGGTCTCCAGGGCCTTATATTTAGATTTTATGACCAATATTGAATTCACACCTCAGATATTTTTGACAGGGTGATTTAAGGTGTCACGTCGATGGTCAACAAGTCATGACCACAATTACCATCGGATCACATCACATGGCTGTAAGAGGGCTTTGGTCCAGTTGTTCTCTCTGGGTGATGAGAGATGGGTTTGGAGGTGTGTGTCCACACAAGACATTACTAATGCATTATAAAGTAATAGAAGCCTCTGTCTTTTCTTTCTGGGAATCTGTTTCAGCTCTTAGCTTTGTATCACCTGGCTCAAAGGCTGCATCCGTTTATGATGACCAAGCAATTTCTACAAGATCAGTGACTATGACCGCGCTTTAAAATTCTCTTCAGCCTACTGTGAAAAACATTCGGCTTTCATGGTACGTGATCGCATCGGCGGTGACGCTGACTGCATGAAAATACCATCTCAGTATTAAGATGATCTTGTTACATATTCCCTGAGATGCATAAACATGACTGATGGAGGTACCATGAGACATCCTTGGCATGTATCAGATAATAAAAACAGATGTGTCCTACATTTCTCCTGTCTTCCTATGCTATTCCTTTTATTTGGCGCCTCTCAAATGGGGAGATGACACTTTCTAGACTCCAACGTGATGTGTCCGGTGAGTCACAGTCCTATTCCTGTCGATCTGATTTAAGAGTCATGTAGGTGCACGCACGTCTTGATTGGCCGTTTATTAAAAATCACATAAGGGCCAGTCATGTCGCCAGCCGTTGTCATGACTTAAGTTCTTCCCTGACCTCATCTTCAGAAAAGTGTCTAGAGTCCACAGCAGGGTCCAAAAGCTTGATTCCACGAATACAAATGTTTGTTTTCATGCCTTCTCAAAAATAATATAGTTGTTATATTTCTTACAATACTTCTTGAAGCATTTTTTATACGTTTTTTTTTCTTGATACATTTTTTTTCAATGCTAATATGAAATTGAAATATACTTTATCTGCATACCTAATTTGCACACCAATTGGTGTTTTTTTTTCCTTGGACAACTAATACCACATATTATAAATTAATATGGTCCTCTATGCATTATGGTTGCTATTGCTAGTGCTTTAACTTTGAAAAGGGACTTGTGTTTAACCTTCTGTTCCAGTTGTTTGTAAATGTCAAAAGAATCAAGTTCCCCCGAGTGCTAAAAAAAAAAAAATCCAAATTGCAGCTATATTGAAAGTTTCTACAATACACCCTGGAGAGATTTTCAGACTAGATCATTCCCATCCAAAGCAAGACCACGCAGACCTAAAGTGAACCGCTCTGTCTGAAAACTACTATATCAAGTTAACATATTTAGGAGACAAAAAAACAACTTCTGCATCCAAGACACAAAGCCAACTGAACAAAGAATGCTCCACAGCCAATTGTCAGAATACAACTGGTAAACTTCAGACTTCAGTGTTAGGGCAGCAGTTTCCAAACCACTTCTTCAACGGCAAAACAAGTTTAAACATTTGGCGTGGGCCGTGCAATACCAAAATTTCACCTTTGAAGACTGGATGAAAGCTCTTGTTTACAGATTAAGTGAAAGTTTGAACTTAACGGTTGCAGTCAGAGAGCTTACGTAAGGGGACAGCCACACGAGAGGTTAATGCAACAGTGCATAAAACCTACAGTCAAACATGGTGGTGGGATGATTCAGGTGTGGGGGATGTTTCATTTATTCAGGAGCTGGTGACTTGCTCAGGATCAACTGTGCACTCACCAAAGAGCAGCAGTCTACTCTATTCTACAGAGACTGCAGCTTCTTCTGGCTTAAAGTTGTGCGGAAGAGGATTCATTTTCCAGTGGCACTATGATCCTAAAACATTCACTAAAATGACGCCAGGCCTATTTGAAGTGCAAGGACAACCAAGGAATGCTGATTTTCATGGCTCCACATTCACCAAAAACCTAAATGCCACTGGACATATTTGGGAATATCTGAAGAGGGAAAAGGCAAAAAATACTGGAGCACTGCATGATACTCCCTATGATGCTGAAGAATGCCAAAATAATATGTATATACCAATATCTATGGCGAAAAAGTGCAATCCATGAAAGACAGAGTGCAAGTAAAAAGGTCAGCATACCAAATATTACCGATAATACACCAAATATAAATGATAATACTGGTCCCTGATCTATGATTAAAAAACAACATAATTATAGTATATAGTGTATCATATTATAGATTAGTTGCAGCCCTAATCTTTAGTATGATGCTGTTGCGCTTTGTATCCTCACACTGGATGCTCTATGGTGAATCCAATGAATTACTGTGATAAACCTGTATTATAACAAGAGAGGACCAAAGTGGGCCTACAGACGTGAGGAGACTACCTTGGTTGTTAGTGATGCTGGAGCCAGAACAGGCTGACCCCTCTCTCAGCTCCCAGGACGTTTGCTTCAGGCCTGCTCTCTGCCTATTGGGATTCTGGTAGCCTACATTCCCTGCTTCAAGGTCGACACCAGTGGCAAATTAAATTACTCCTCCTGTTTTGTTGTGTTGGCGCCGGGTCAAAAGTAACTTGGCTAAAATGATGAGTCCGGGATTCTGAGGGGAGCTGCGTTCATCCTGACCCTCTGGTATCATGTCTGCAAAGACAGAGGCAGGGATGAAAAGGCCCGAAATCAAAAGCGGTGCATTAAAATCTGCTTCTGTAATCATCCGAGCGTAAAATCAATTGCCTTTGCTGTCTAATTATACTTTATACTGCTGTCCTTTGGGTTTACCTTGCTGTTGGACGGCATCTTGTGCCTGTATGTGAGCTGGAGGGGGTGAAGGCTCTGGAGGCCGTTCAGTGTAAAGCGCACGCTGCACTGCCATCTGTTGGCAAGTCTAGGAATGACATCACTGTGGCAAATACATATGGACACGTTTGCTGAACCTGTTTGGTTTGTTTTGTTTTGTTTTGTTTTGTTTTGTTAGCTCCACCAAGGGGATGTTTTCGTCAAGTCCCATCTGTTTTTGTGTTAGTTTGTTAGCGGGATATCTGGAAAAAGTTATGGGGATTTGCACAAATGTTTGTGGAACATTTAGTCATGGGCCAAGAAAAAGTGATAAAATTTTCATGTTCACGAGTCAAAAGGGGGCGCAGCGGAAGGTGTCGCCAGTCACAAAAAAAGGTATGATTTAAGATCGGATTCACGTTGAAACAGCGAAAATTTGGGGAAAGCACTGCATTGGGTCAAGAAAGAGCCGATTACTCCGATTGGTCAAAACTGGGAAAATGGGGAGTGACAGTGGCTGTGGCCTATCACAAAAAGGTGCAGAACTGCAGCTGCAGGAATACTCCCTAAATCCACCACAACTTTTTAATGTTTGAATTTGTTAATCAAAGACATCGCCTTTAATTAAACGTAAACATGAATGGCAAAAGTTTAGTTTTCATTTTAAAAGTAGGCCTTTGTGACTTGGGAATGGCATATCTTGAGCTTTCTGGAGAGAGATGGCACTGAATCTTTCTTGTTTTGTTTTGTTTTGAAATGTAACTTTCATTTATTATTGCCAGTGCTGTTGCTGTCACTGTCATGATCATTTTTGTTGTTGTACTTGTTATTGCTGTTGTTGTTGTTGTTGATGATGATGATGATGATGATGATGATGATGATGATGGTGATGATGAGGATGATGATGATGAGGGTGGTGGTGATTATGAGGGTGGCAGTAGGAACATCACATTTAGTTCAACACCACCTGCACACTTCATAGCAAGAGTATCAGCTTGCACCATTATTGTTATGCATTTCTGTCATGTATCAGCTTCCTGTGCTGGCTCTCACTGCAGGAATTTGAGGAATTTATCTGTCAGGTGCTGGGGAGATTTTTTTTTTTATCAGCAGGCATATAACTTACACCTCACTCTGTGGAATGGGAGGAATGAAGAGCATGTAGTGCTGTGTCAAAACACACTAAGAGGCTGATTATGCCCAGCATGGCTGCTCATCTGTGTGCCATCAAGATGTAGGCTTTTCACAGTATTAACAAGTAAACTTACAGGGCATTATGATTACAACATGGAGGCAAAACAATGAAGAGAGACACCGCAATGTCACACACCACACAACCAGCACTAGAGCATACAAGTGTGCTATTTCTGTGGTTTTTATCTGCTCTGTTTGGGTTGAAGTGATGTGCTCAGAGTTAGATGCACTTGAAATAGCAAATATCATTGTAGACACAACTGTAGCACTTCCTGTAAGCACAGGTGACATTGCTGCTGTCCTGATCACTCCAACTGAATAGATCCTGTCAGTCCTGTGATGGCAGAGGATGATAGAGGGATGGAGGGCAGTGTACAACAACAACAGAAGATAGATGACATGTTCTCAGTTTTTGTCATAGCGTTGACCATGTTCAGGCCAAATGTGCTGCAATCACTGGGGTAAGGGTGACCCAGCTGCATTACCTTAAAAACAACAACAACAACAAAAAAACACTGATGTTGAAAACCAGAAATACCCAATGACCTTTGCTTGCATCGTTGATGATGTGTCCAACTGCATGAGATGTTGCAAGGAAAAGCCATAAAGCTAGTCCCCCTGACTGAATTCACAGTAATTACAAATACTGAATCCTATTTCACCCACAGCTCACTGTCTTTCTCTTCTATCTCTTTTTTCCTCCAGTCTCCATCAAAGTTAACAGCCTCATCCATCTCCCAGTATATTATTGTGCATTTGCCTCTCAATGCAACACAGCACCACTAATCCTTACATCTAATTACCTTTCTGCTCTGAGTGAATCATCTTTTCTAAAGCTTTAGTCTTTTATGGACTCAGTTACCTCTGGTTTCCATCAGTTTCAATGTCACAGAAGCCAATATAGAGTCAGACAGGTAGAAATGAATGAATCCTGTGGTAAGAACCTGAATGGCTGAGCCCTTTAATTCATATACTGTAGGTAGAGCAATAATATATGTCATGAAAAATTGTTTGATTGTTCCATTTTAAGCTTATTTTCCCCAGAAATAATAAATAACAAACATCTAAAAGAAAATAAGAGAGAGAGCAAGAAAGAGAGCAAGAAAGAAAGAGAAGAAAATGTGCTTATTTTATTCTTTACAAATTACAAATGTCCCAGGACACATTGGCCTATTAAGGTACAAAACTCTCTTTGGCAGATGACTAATGTTCACGACTATTTTTTCCAACTGAAAATGAGTACAATATGGTTTATAGATATTACACATTAGTTAATTAATCACAGATACCCATACCATACAGCCTTGGACATAACCAGCTGCACTTCAGCTTACTAGAGGTGTTTTTTTTCTTCTATGTAATGCATTTCTCTCAGCAAATATATTTTTTGAAATATATATATATTTTTATATTTCAGGGGCAACAACCAACATTTGAAATGTTATTTAACTGGGACAGCACTGTTCCTTTCATCAGATCTACAATCCTCACTCTCACCCTCATCTGCTTCCTCTCACTGTCTTGTCTGTCCAAGAATTAATTTCTTATTCTCATCATTTGTCGCCTTTTACTATAAATGCACAGTACTTGTGAACTGGCCCACTTTGAAACCCAAAATGTACGGGTCTCCAATTGGGCAAAATGAACCTCTCATGCAAACATTTGTAAAGAGTGTCTATATAAGCATGTCAATACACTGTTCACAATCAATAATGCTGTATATGTATATGTGTATAACTTTATATATTATTATATACTGTCAGTAGTTTTGGGACTACAGGCTGCCATGCTGTTTCTGACTTGGTTGACCATAACTTGAACCAAGTCATGTGACTCAGATCGGCTCTAAATAGACCAAACTGTTGAAGAGGGTGTAAGGACTGGGTCAACAGGGTCACTGTTGCCCCCTAGATGTTGTCGCAGAGATTGTATCTTGTGGTGTGAGTTACCTGTTTGAGTCACTAGAGAGCAGTATAACCGACACTAGAGAGCAGCAGGATACAAGACAGCAACACCTTGCTGTATCACATCCACTCTTGTAAATATGTAAATACGATACGAACCCACTCTGGAGGGCAGCCATGCATTCACACAGACATGTCATCTGTTACACTCATATATCAATATACTCTCTGTGCATAAAACAGGACAAATCAGTGGCTTAAAAAAATTAAATAAACAGTTTGAAGAATGCTTATAGTCCAGAACATTTACATTACTTGTTGCCTGGCTACCTTTTCAAAATGAATCTATCAAGATTTATTTTTGAATTCAATCCACTGATTGTTTGTTTGATGGATCCAGCAACAATTTGAACTGGTTGTGCACATACAGTTTGACACTGAGTGTGAACTGGGGTAAAATGACAGGATTTTTGTGTGCATGGATACTGGCATGTTGTCTGTGTGAGGCCTGAAACTGGGAAATGAGAAGGGTGTGTTTGACATCTGATCCTCTTGCAGTAAACAAAGTTGGGGAGGGAAGAAGAAAGTTGGGGGATAGGTAAAGAAAAAACGATGTTAGCCTATACAATTGTTGCTTAACGCTCAATCTTTCTAGTCACATTCTTTGAGAATTAATTTGAGTTTTGAAGAAGCTGTTCGCCCTATCACCTTGCAGTCGGCTATGTTAGACCCTAGGCTATAAGCCAAGGCATCACTGTCCGGACAGCCTATTGTTGTTTTGCGTTGACAGAGGAGATAAATATTTAACAGGAGGAGGGAAAGTGGTATAGGCATCAAATCACGCAGAAGAAAATAACACTCTCTCCGTCATGTGACCCGACTATCAATAGTCTGATGACAGCCAGATTGCCTATATCTGATTGGCTGCTTCCGTCTTTGTTGATGCCATTCAATTTGACCCACCGGCAGCTTTGAAATCACCTTCAAATAAAAAAAGGAAACTCAAGTAGATGCTCTCACAGATAGCCTCTCTGTTTACAGGTCAATCGGGGTCGTGTTGTACAGGTAAGCGGGGTGCAGGTGAGACAGACAGCCTACAGACATTCTGGGAGTGTGTGCAGTCAGTACCATGGACAGCGAACAGCGGCTCATCCAGGTGATAAGGGAGATGCGGTCGGAAATCAGAAAACTGGAGCTGGAGAACATGGGCCTGAGGAGGAGAGCTGGAGCCAATTTACCAAAGAATGCAACAGTTCCCACCCTGGCGGCACGATACAGAAGTAGGCAAACATATGTGTGTAAAAGAGAGAGGGACTAAACATAGCTAAAAAATCCTAGATAGTTCCTATATAGTTTTACAGTGTGTTTGAGAATAACACACACACACACACACACACACACACACACACACACAATGGAAGGCCTAATTTGTGTAGGCTTTATTATTTCAGTAGGGACTTGGGGTTGCATATTGCTATTAAAATAACAGGTTCTTTTTGTGTGAGGTCTGGGAAGCTCCCTTAATTTTTTCCTCTCTCTCTCTCTCTCTCTCTCTCGCTTTATCGGATTACTCAGAGAGCATCGTCATGACAGTGAGACGGTATTCAGTCTTCCAGCCTTTGGTCAGTCGGCGGCGGCATCTGTAGCAGCAACAGCAGAGTGACCATCTATAATTTCAATTTCAAGTCGCCTATTTATTTT
>OMLB01054412.1:0-36859 GCA_900302555.1 Myripristis jacobus
ATGTTAATTCATGATTGCCTGTGAGAGTAAATGACTTCTTGGTCTGTTTGCATCTGTCGTCTCATGAATGTTGCTTAAATCTGTGCATCTCCAGTAAACCATGGGCATGCTGTATGCAGTACAGGGAGCAAATTTGATGTCTGTGTAGAGCTCTGCATGTGAGCAAAGTGCAGTTGAATAAATAGGCTTTGCTGCATTTCTCCATCAAGGTTATTCTCTTCTCCACTCTTCTCCTCTGCTTTACACCTATACCCATACCCGCACCCTAATCTGAGAAGCAGGTCTGCCATTCACCACAGCTTTGACAAATGTCTGTCAGCAATGATGTATTGTAACGGCCATGCCTGTCCAGCTCACATGTCATCCATCTGGGACACAAGTGAATAAATGACCTGGTGCAACTGGAAACAAACGTCCCATTAGATAGACTTGGGGCTTGGTTTTCATTGGCTCCAATTTAGTTAGTTAGTTAGTTAGTTCCAAATTGCCAAATTCAATGCAATTGATAGGCCACTATACTAACGATTCTGCCTGTCAATTATTAAGTATGCTGAACATTTGGATGCTTCTTAAGTGTGCCTTGCCCTTTTTTGAACCTGCTAGTACAGCTCTGTGTTGTTGTGTACTTTATAACAACAGACGTTGCTGGAGTCAGAGTCTAATAACTGCAGAAATTACCTTAAAATTACCCCAAACAGCATAATCCAAATGTTCCGAAGCTGAATGAGTGCGCTGTGGGTCCAACAGTCCAATATTTACCTAATTTCCTCATAGATATTCTGCACTTGTTGTGCATCTTGCCAGCAGTCAGCAGCAAGAAGCTGCTGCCTTGAAAATATCACTATTTTGGTAGAGTGTGCTTGAAGGACTCAATAAAGTGGTGAATACAAATGGGAAAGCTGAATGTTACATGATACTGAAAATTCCCTGACTTGACATTTTAATTTAGGTGCCAAACATACAACATTAAGGAATAAACAGCGTTTTTACAGTGTTTTTCTATCACGAGCAAGGGGTGGCTCTCCCCCGTTGCAGCCTCCTCAAGATGCTGCTGCTGTGAGGAGAGCTTTTTTTCTCTCTCTAGCCTGTGGAAAAGTAGACCAGTTCTTAGAAGGTTTGGAAGTTGAATCACCTTCAAACTGGCACTAGCACCAGCCCCGAACTAGCACTAGTTTCTTGTTGCTGGAAAGGGGCTGTTATTGAGTACATTTACATGCACACCATATTCCGATTCGGGTCAATATTCTGGTTAAGGTAATATTCCGAATAAGGTGTTTATATGTGCTGCAGCAACTGGAATATTCCATTTACATGTTACTTGGCATATTCCCATGTTTTGGCGTTTCCCACGCTCTTATTTAATGCAACACTCAACCTGCAGGGGGCAGCAATATGCCTATAGGCGTCTGGTCTGCCGGAAATACAGAAGAAGAAGAAGATATCGCTATTTCTGTGTTTTCTCCCATCGATATACTCCATGATATTTAAGTCTTTCATTAGCTGAAGGCAGACTGCAGTCTCCTCCTCACTCCATAAATGCTGGCTCTTGCTGCTTATCGCCATGCTGTTCGCCATGTCGTTCTCCCCACTTGCAGTAACCATAACAACAAAGACACCACAGGATTCCTTGCGAATCGAGCATGTGCAGATGTCACTGAATATTCCGGTACGGGGCATTTTCCGATTAAGGTGTTTGGCACAATATTCTGGTTAACAGGCATATGCCAGGGGTCTTTTTTGGAATTTTCTCCAACCGGAATATGACCTTAATTGGGTTCGGTGTGTGTTTACATGACTCGTGCACAACCAGAATATTGAGGATATTCCGAATAATACAGGAATATGGTGTGCATGTAAACGTGGTCATTGAAACTGGTTTGCTTTGTGGGACTGTAGAAATCATTTGTTGATGTCACATCATTACCTGCCACTGTGTGCCCTTGTTTTGGTCCAGAAAGGATTTCAGGTTTTTAGCTGATAGCTTTGGGAAAAACCTACTATTTGGCCTGTTGCTTGAAAAATATTTCTGCCAAGGCTAGCACTGTTTTAAAGCCAGTGCTTTGAAATTACAACAGTGTGCACCATGTTTCTATTTTACTTAGGTTTTGGAAGGCAAAGGATATTACTCAGCGAGTAATGTGATGGAATTACTGGAATTTTCTGGAATTTTCTACAAAATTAGAGTTGGAGAGAGAAAGTATCACAGCTTTTGAGATACTTTTTGCCAAGTTCTGTTTGTAACTAGTGCCTGCAATGTTAATGTTACTGTAACAGACAGTAAACCACATTCTAAATGAGTTTCTGAAGTTTTTGGAGACAGATCAGTGTGTGATGTCTGAAACCTAGTGAAGAAATAAAAGCAATGAGATTGTTATTGGTTTAACCCATCCCAGTAGATCTGTGTCCAGTGTATCCTATGAGGCTTTCTGAGCTTTTCAGAGATTGAAGAAATTCTATGTTATAGGACATAAATCCAAATAGTAAACACATAGGCCTATATTTCTAATGTAGTTTTGTTGAACTCATGAGATTAATATTGAAGTTAAATGTGGCTGTGTGTAAAGGCCATTAACTTGGCTAGAAAGCATGTATCTCAAAGAATTATGAGGTCTCTTGTCAGATCAAAGCTGCCAATAACTGACATGTTGATGAATCACAACCAAACACGGCACACATGATTAAACTGACGAAAATAAAGTGTGATATTACACAAATCACTGCTGAAAAGGAGCAGTAATTACCTTGTACATAGATCAGCCGGGGGTTGACAAGACCAATATGACACTGCCAGGGAATCCTTTGGTGACATCAGTGGAGGGCCGGGTCAGTTAAAAATAAGACTAAAACATTGTCATGTACAGTAGTCCTAGAAGTAGTCCCATTTCTCTTACACAAGAAAATAATTTAGTGCAAATAAAAGCAAAATCTGAACACCTCAGGAATTAAGCAAACTTTGCTTTAGCCTGGCCTAATGAACATTTGCCTGTGCTTAGCAGTGGGCCGCGAAGTACCAAACTGTCAATGTGACAGTCTCTGAACAGTGATCACATAAGTGGCCTGATCACTGGATTTCTTTAGCATGCAGTGCATCCAGGTTTGTTTCTCTCTGCTCACTGTTCAGTGGTGAGGTGTGTGTGGCAAGTGTTTGTGACTCAAAAACAGAATGCACTGAACTTGGACTCCTGCCGTCTGTGCTGGAATGACATGAAAATGTGGTCATTATTTTATGGGAAATAATGCCTCAATTCCAAACTCAGGGGGAAAAAAAATATGTTACATTTCAGGCTTTTAGCTGACCCACTTGTCAGACCAGCTTTTCTTAAATTGAGTGCAAGAGCAGAGTGAACTTAAATGTTTACAGTATAACACCAAAATTACAAGTAGCCCATAGTCAGGAGTGTACAGGTCAGGGTCTCAGTGCCCTTTTACAGTTTTCCAGTGTAACTGTATAATTTTTCTAAGCGCAGTTAGATTGAAGTGAGAGTTGGGACAGGTCACTAACGTGAACTCTGTAGGGTATGAGGAAAACCATACACACAAGTAGGCTTGGGTGATATGGAGTTTTTGATAAAAGTAAACTAACTAAAACTAAACCTTAAAGTTTCTGAGAATTTACCCTGGTATATGGTGTTAGCACCATCAATTGGTGCTTAATAAACTGTAAATTATGGCATTCATACCTGAATACATCTCCACATGTCTGTACATACAAGCAGACACTAAATGATAAACAAGATTAAATTAAAACTTACCTCTAGCCATTTTTCTCTTTTTCTTCGGTGATACTTAAATTCTACTCGACACAAAGTGCATATGACTGTTGATTTGCAAACTGAGTCATATGGGAGTCGTTTTAAAGTGAAAAGAACCATTCAGTATCACAGTGATGTTTGTTTTCTCCATTGCTATATCTGAATTAGTCTCAGTCTGAAAGTTAGCTACATAGCCAGCGGGCTGCAGAACACACTGGTGCTTGTTTACCCAATTATGGCTGTACTTAAGGGAGAAAATAAAAAAAAATGCAGTTTAGAAACAAAACAAAACAAACAAACAAAAAAAAACGTATGTGCCAAACATTAATCACATGCAATTAACACGTTGCGATTAACGCTGACAACCCTTCTTGTAATCAGCTGTTGCTTAAAAACATCCCTGAACGGCCCCCACGTGTTTTCACATGATCGAGGGAAGGACATATTGGTGGAGACATGTCATCAGGCCAAATTAAATTTCTTCAAAATGTGACAGTTAATTTTCTCACCGAAGTAGGATTACTATTATTAAATCAACATGTTTGTCTAACCCCTGGACTAAACTGAACAAACTGTGCATGTCTAACTGTAGCACAAAGGGGGAAAAAAACTGTCCGAGCACATCTTTAAACATCTTTGAAGGGGAGCTGGCTGCACCCATAATTACGCCTGCATAGGCTGCTGGTGATCTAATCATTTCATTAGGACCCCTGACCTTAGATGGCCCCTTGAGACCGTTCAGTGAATAGCTTCCTCTCCCACGCAGAAATCATAGCAAGGAGTCTGCTGTGCTTCCCTCTTCTTTGGCCTCTTCCCTTTTATGAGAAAACAATATTTCTCAGTATTTATCCTCCGGAATACTTCTGTTTTCCCTGTAATGGACAGAATACGACAGCAGAAACATGATTTTAAACCACATATTCATATACCTTTGCCACTATTAACAAAGTAGCAAATTTCATTAATAAAGAATACTTATTGAATGTTTCAGTAGAATAATATTCCCATATATGTACAGATTACATTAATTTACAACTTAAACTTTGTTTTTCCTTTATGTGATGAGCAGTTTTCTTTAATTCAAGATACTGAAGTCCTCTGAGGTTAGCGAGGGCAAGGAAACAATGAGGTGTTGTCAGTGTGCTTCATAAGAAGTAGAACTTTGAGGATAAAAAGTTGTCTTGCAGGGTGCAATTCACAATGAATCAGCTTCTTTCGTTGTTGATTTTGCAAGACCCCACAGGCGAACTTTCCTTTTGTCTGTTTTACTTCTGGTACCTCCCGCTGTTCGTCACGAAGTCACAAAGTTGATTGTGATCGTGTGGTTTGTGCTGAGCCATGCCACAAGTCATGTCTCCCTACTTGGGACGATAAAGCTCTGGACTGAACTGAAGTACTGTTAAATGAACTTTAAAAAGAAGAGAAAGTGATTTTCCAGAGGATCAGTACTGGCATTACAAAAAGTCCAAAAGTCAACTATAGCAGAAAAATCGGTAATGCTGTGAATATCGTCTCAGCAGAGGGACGTGCGGTCTCTGAAATGAAATGAAAATGGTTCAGTATTAAAGTAGAGCCTTAGCCTAGTGCTGCATGGTGACGACTGCTGGAGGACAGCAATTTCTGAAGCCCTGCAGTGATGCATTTCTACTTTATAAACAGTCTAAAATTTGTTTATGCATATAACTATTTTTCAATACATCTCATAGTCTATTCAGGGCTCCAGATTGTTACTGAAATGTCCACCAATGCTCCTAACTTTTTTATTTTTCCTGCCAGTCACCAGTGGCAGCTGTCCCCTACGAGCAAAAGAAAATGAAAAGTGTCCCTGGTTATGTTATGACGACGGGAAAATGCACTACACTGTAATATATTCCGTTACATTTATCAAAGTCAGCAGTTTAATAGAAATACTGTAGAGTACTTTTGGAAAACTGTGTTTTCAAAAATGTTAGCGTAACACGTTTCACAAAGTGGCTGAATAAAGTAAAACAGTTTCTCCCAATCTACACTTTTAATTTTATATTACATTAATCGCCAGATTACCTGCTGTTTACTGTCACTTATTGTCATTAAAATATAATGACAACAGATAAGACCTACCCAGAGAGAGTGTGATTCATGGTTATTGCTAACTGAACCCAAATGTGCCACACTGGGATTGTAACCTGGCTGCCAGTGAATCTGGTTTAGGATAATGAGCATTATCCCAATAAAAAGATACTTCAAGATATTTTTTGAGGTTTGAGGTGGAGTCTTTTGATGCTGAAAGAAGTTTCACTGCTGGCTGATACAATTTGCCCTTCACTGTTATGTTTTAACTATTTTTTTATTTTTTGGCTTAAAAATAGTGTTCAAATTATTTCCAGGCAGTAAAAGCATTCTGCTCCGTGTCCTTTGTGCGCAGATGTGATGAATCAATTCCAGCACAGATGAATGTTCCAACTGATTAAACATTGATGAAAATATAAAATAATTAAGCCATACATATCATGTCGTCTCCACAGTTCTTGCAATGTTTCTTAAAAGTAACTACAGCCTATTTTAAACTGTAACTCTAACAGATTACTGTTACTCATTTTTTGATTTTTAAATATGTAATCCCATCACATGTATTCTGTTACTCCACAACCCTTAAAAAGAATTATTGCAGTCTTACTTCCAAATCTTAATACATCTAATATGTTATTTTTTGTTATTCATGATTCCATCTTGCTCTAAACAGCATACGGAAATAAGGCCATGTTTTATGAAATGGAGCTGTGTAGACATGTCACATAATTCTCTGAAAGTGAACTGTATTTCAAGATTAATGATGGTGAGACAAGCGAATCTTTCCTTTCTAAACCAGTAGTGATCAGTGTCCGGGAGTGTGCATCGAGTCTAACATCTATGGGAAAAGAATTATGGATGTCCTGAAACCTGTTCTTGTGTCCCAGTTTTCTCTTCACTTTTTCTTCTATTTCTCCCTCTCCATCTCATCGCACGCTCTCACCCGTCGAAAGTCTTGATATTTTAAAAGAAAGCCTTTGATTGAGGAATAATGTTGCATGCATATGCTAGGTTCAGAGAGGAGAAGGATAACCCCTCCCACCCTTTCTGAGGCTCTTTGTTCCCCTGTCTTTATTTTTTCACTGTGTCATATCTGCAAGAGATTGAGCGATACATACCATCAAAAGCCTTTTTGAAGCTTACCACTCTCTTTCAAAATCCTTTTGATTTCAGACGGCTTGGACTGCTTAATATTCCAAACTAGTCGGTGGCCTTTTCAGAGAACTAACAAGGTTCTGAGGATGCGAGTCTTGTCTTCATGCGGAAGGCAGCTGGGGCACAGCCCTCTTCTATCTGAGACCTCACATCAAGGTTTCTGTGCTCCTAACAAGTTCTGAGCTCTACTTCAGACATACAGTGGCTGGTAGGACAAGTTCCCATGTCATTATCTTTCTGTCCCGCATCTACAGGAGTGTCTTCCTCACTCTGTTTTAAATGCACAAAGTTTCCTTTTGCTCCAGACTGGCAGCACACTAAAGTATCTGCAGCTAATGAAGTCTCGTGTGGACCCCGCTTTTGAGGTGAGGAGATTACAGTTTCAACTTGAACATACATTGCAGGATAATGAAAGCTCATTTAATTGTTAAGATATTGGAGTGCCTACTGTGAAATGTTTTGTGTGTGTTTGTGTGTTTTGTTGCTGCTTCTGTGACTTATTGCCAGGATCAGATGTTATAGTCTTTCCAGCTCTAGCTTTTGTCTACAAGGATGAAAGCACAGAGTTTACTGCAGAGAGCCCCACAGAGTCTTGACAGGCACCAAGGCTATTTACTCGGCTTCCAAAAACTCGGTCCAAACTCTTATTTACTTTCATCTCAGCTTCCTCTTGCGAGCTTGCCTTTGCTATCTCCCTCTCCAAACCGTATCCTCTCATCCTATTTCTTAAGTTTAGAGTTGGACAGCAAAGCGGGAGTGGCTCTCATCGAAGCTTCAGTTTTCAAGTTCCTCTGTCACTATGCATTTGCTCACAGGCTCCCTCTGTCTCCCTAGAGCCTGCTTGTTGTTGTTGCCTCAGCCTGCCACTATATCCCTCCTAGCCCCAATATTACCATGAACCAGTGACTGAATGCAAAAAACAAAGCATTAGATTGTGTGTTTATATAAAGGGTAACTGACTTGGGATGCCACAGGTGCAGTGTGGCAGTATGTGCAGTTTGTTAGGCAATTCACCAATGGAAAAATGTTCTTTGCAAGAGAAAAGAGGAGAGAGAGAGAGAGAAAGCAATGGGTGAACAGCTGCACCCAATCTGGGTGTAATCCATGCTGGAGAGGCTGAGACAGACCCGCATTCTTTCCCAGGCAGTAAAAGGGAGAGACACAGCCCCAAAATGTATGCAAAGCCCTCGTGAAAAACAGCAAAATTTACTGACTATATTCTTGAATACTTGTGACAGCCACGACACGTCTCTCAGCATGTGATGCAGGCCCACTGAAGCCCTCTTTATTCACTAAATCCAGTGTGAAGATTACCCTAATGTTTTGAGAGTTGGGAGAGGTTGGCGTTGGGAACTGTGGTCGTGGAGTACAGGCCTAGCTTGAGTGTCTGTTTTGGAGCCCTTACGGCCTTGAAAATTATAATTTTGTCCTGTTGTAAAGGAATTGTACCGGCTATGAGAGTTTGGTATAGTAATAGCCCATGGCATATACCGAAAGTGAATGAACGACCTCCGACTTGGTAACGCTTTGATTTTTTTTTTTCCCCATCCATGCATATTTTTTCCCCCTTCTAATTTGATGGTATTCACATTGAGCCATTGTATTCGTTAGTCTACATTAAGATGTAACCTGAGCCATCTCGTTATGCGAGCATCAGCTTTGACAGGCCATTATGAATCAGGAATGAGCAAGAGATTCCATTTCCTTTTCAAGTGTGCATCTATTATTGAACACGCATTGGTGTGTGCATAATGGAAATTAGTCTAGAAAGAGCCACTATCTTTCACGTCTTTATTGGGTGCCAGATTTAATATTGTATTGTTGAGAGTATTCTATGTGTACCTCAGTGTTCACGTTTCTCATATATTTTAGCTCACTTAAAGTTCAGCTTTGTTGCTTTTGAATTTGAATTTGCATACAGATGTGTGCCATCAAAGCATGTTTTTTGTCTGCCTAAATGGTAGGCATGTAAGCAGACAGCATCTGGAAGGAGAGCAGATTATTTCATCCATACAGTTGTGCCAAGTTGCTCAGTTAGACTCAAAGCAGTGCTGTGTGATACAGGTACTACATTCAACATCAGTGTCATGCAGTCATCTCAAAGCTGGAGATGTCATTTTTCAGCTGTTTCCCATGTGTTTATTCCCCTATGAAAACGACAGCAGCAGAACTCGAGGCGGTAACTTGTGTAGCGATATGACTGGATACACACACACACACACACACGGTACCCTGGAGACTTCAGCAATGTGACTGACTGCTGTCACTGAGAGAGGCCACTGAAATTGCTTTACTGATTCTCTTCGGTATCAAAGCTGTTTTTGTTTTTTTTTCCTCTGCCACTCTTCAAATCCACTTGCAAAGGATCTATGTCCTAAATCAAAACTGTGTGTGTGTGTGTGTGTGTGTGTGTGTGTGTGTGTGTGTGTGAGTTCATGAGAATGAGGCAGGATTAGTAGAATGTGTGCTCAAGAAAAGAATGACATAAGCAGTTTAATTTACCGCTACAAGCAGACATCTCAGTTAATTTGGCCCTTCACTTTGCAGACTCAGAATTCTTGGACAGTGCTTTGGGCATCAGATGGTCAATGGAGCCTGGCACTGTGGCAGCATCAGTGGTGCGATCATTCAATGTTTGGCCAGCCATTGATTCCCCAAAGAAAATGGATCTATTATGAATGCCCAACAGATGGGTCACCATTCCTCTTTTCACCACACCCTGGCTGCGCGTCCTGATAGATGACTGCTTGTGTCAGGATGGCAGCAAATGAGGAGCGACCGGAATAATTAATGGCCTAATATCATTCTCAGTCAAGCCTCTCTAAAAGTAATATCCTCTGCCTAATGTTCAAAATGTATTCACAGGAGAGAGCCATAAAGTTGATGTTCATGATTCATATGCAAGATGTCAACCCCTTGCTTAAGAAAGGTCGATTGAAAGGGACACTATGTAAAGGCTATGAAAATGGTGTCAGCTCAGCGCTAAGCTTGGACAGCCACATGCTAAGCCACCTTAAAGAGGTGCTAGTGCGCTGCTTGACTTTCACTCTCCTTGCACTTGACTGTACGTCCTTAAGAGATTATTTTCATAAGTCATGCTTTGCCCCCGTTCAGCTTGTCTGTGTATCTTTGTGTGCCAAGTCTAATTTCAATATGCTTACAATTCAAACAGACTGAGGAGTGGAAATTCAAATATATGTATGTTTTTTTAGCAATCAATAAACTGTGAATGCAGTTTCTTGGTAGTAATATTTTAACTGATATATTGTTTGACAGTGAACAGGTTGGATATTGCAGAAAGTTCCTAAGCCTAAAATCTGATCTCTATTTAGGGTGGAACTTGGGCTTTTTTTCTATTACAGAACAAAGTGTTCTCACCTAATTTAGGATTTTTTTTTTCTTTTTCTATCATCAAGTCATTCCACAGATTTTCAGTAGGATTGGGTGGGCCACTCTAGGGTTGTGATGATCTTGTCCTGAAGCCATTTTGGTATTGATTTAGCTCTGCACTCCGGATCATTTTCCTGTTGGAACAAAAACTGATGCCCCAGTCTGAGGTCCTAAGTGCTCTGAAGCATGTTCTCTTCAAGAACTTAACTGTATTTGGCTCCACTGTAGATAGATAGATAGATGGATAGATGGATAGATGGATAGATGGATAGATAGATAGATAGATAGATAGATAGATAGATAGATAGATAGATACATGGATAGATACATGGATAGATGGATATTAATTGGCATTGCACGGAACAGAATTTCATTTAGCAGCTATCCAACGAAGAGCCTCAAGGATATACACCAAATAACTTTTACTTGTACAATTATTTAAAAAAAGGAACAACGATAAAACAGTTTTAAATGAAGGTATAATTGTTCACTCTGTCCTTGCACACACACACACACACACACACACACACACACACACACACTTTCTGGTGATGCAGATGTACTAGATTGGCTTAGATTAGGTAGGCTGCTCCGATCTTGCATTCAGGGGTTAATTAATGGCACTGCTTGTCTGATGATCCTGTCAGTCTTTGAAAGAATAATCTGTTGTTCTGTGTGGTAAATGCGTACGTTAGTTCAGCATTCATGAAACATCTAATTTGTGTTTCTATATGGATGCTTGCTGCTGTGCTATTGTGCCATTGTGCCACTAGCAAATTATGAAACTTCAACTGAATTGAAAAATTCAAACCATTACATTATGCACGCTTATTCTGTCTTCTTCTGTCTCTCCCTGTAAAGCCTGTATTGCATATGTAGTGATCAGTTTGTGTCCCAAGGTTTCATGTGTGCATGCCTATGTGGTGCCTACATGCCACCCACCTGAGCTGCCACCCCAGCAAGACACGGCTTGATCCACATGTTCACTCCTTTGGGAGGAGAGACACTCATCTAGAGGGAAAGCCATGCTGCTCAGACAGTGCATAGCAACAATGATGCAAGATAAGCTCCAGGGAGAATGGGCTGCTCCAGGCTGTCATTTACTCTTGTTTTCTGCATCTCGTCAAACGCCTGCAGCACACCTGCCTCCAAAAAAAGCATCAGTAGGGCTATACAGTAGCTGAAGAATATTGATTAAGACTGCTGACATTTCTAGCTCCTTTTCTTTTCTAGGATTATTGCATTTTGTTTTGCTCTTTCATTTAAAAGGCTAAGGGCATAAGAATAATTGTTTGTAATTGTTTTCTTTTTATTATTTTAGTTGTTTAAAATACATTTTCATGTCTCTGTTTTGGTGAATTGCAGTTTAAATGTTCTGGTTTAAGTTCAGTTGTGAGTTCTTAAGATGTGGGGCTTTGAATTTCTCTGAGGTATCTGCTGGGGACATAAGCAAATCACAGGCCCCTGGTGTCTTACCTTTATCATGGTGCAAGATACGAATTTGTATAAGGGCAACAGGGACTGCCCATAGTGTGAATTTACTCCGCAGCTTTTGTCTTGTAATGGGTCGCAGCCTGGTGATTATTCAGTCGGCCTGTTCTCCACTTCCTTAAATGTCAGCAGAATAGAGAATCAGTCACTGGAACAAAATGCCCATCTTGGTGAAGCTTTAAGAAATGTGCACCAACAAATTGCACCATAGATACCAATGAAGATGATGTTTTCATTGATCACTTGAGGGCACCTGGAGCTGTTTACGGTCCTTTAAATGTTATCCCATTTGGATGTATCCCTGCCCCTCTCTCAGCCATCATGTTAGTCCTCAGACAAAATACATTTTCTTTCCTAGTGAATCACTGGAGCAGCTAGGGATCCTCATTCCTGTGACTGCTTGTTCAAAAGGGCCTCGGCCATAATTTTGCTGGTTCAAATGGCCTGTCAGCAGAAACACTTTAATAGAGTTGTAAATATGTCTTAAATGATGAACTGGCACCTTTATCATGTCTGTAACATATCTACTATGAGCATGGTGGGAGTGGTTTATCACAGAGTGGATGATGATGAAGCAGGCAACACATTTTCTTTTCACCTGGCTATAGATGTTTGTGGCTTGCATATCAGTAAAGGTAAATTACATAGATTTAAACTTACACCCACCTTATAATCATGAGATCCGTTGTTTTGATGCAGGAACAATTTAAAAAGCCTAATTTGTGTTAGCTGGGCATCAACACATTCAAAAGACCAACCTGGACATGCGTGGTATGTGAGCCTTCAAAGTCTCACAGAGATATCTTGACATGCTGTTTCGTATTATAGCAGAACAATAGCAGTAAATCGGGTGCAGTTGAACATTACAGTGTGAAAGCAATTTCATTATGCTGCAAATCTAACTATCTCAGTCGCCTGCTTTTATCATGTTACTTGTCCGAATTTTCCACCGTTGTCTTACTCTTGGCTTACTTTCTGCCTTCGCTCATCAAAACCTGTAAAACTACTGTGGCTTAAGCAAAGACTCGCCAGTGCCCAACCAGTGTAATTTGTATAATATCTAATTTAAGTGCTTTGTCAATAAGCTCATTTCATAAAAAAGATCAATAGGCTTTCTTTGACATTGTGATTTAGCACCATCTTTAGTTTAACAGCCTCTTTAGACAAGAGCTGTTAGAAAATTTATATTGCTTTAGATTAATTGCAGAGCAAAGTATCCATGTCATTCTCTGCACATTTGCTGTGATGGATTGGTTGGACATTAATGACCCTGCTGTTGGAAGGCCTCTAAATTCATCATGGCTACAATTACAAATATGTATTTGTTTCCTCATCATCATTTATGTTTTTTTCAATGTGTAAGTCAGTGGAGTATTGACGTAGGGGTATGTGGATTTTGCCCTGGTCAAAAAGCTCATCAAGTTTGCTTCCCTCAGAAAAGTCTATTGTAATTTACTTCAAGAAACATGTAACCAGGTTAAGGGGTTTCATTTTGAAAATGTACAACCTACTAACAGATCATCACTTCTAGAGTAGAAGTGGATCAATTTTTCAACACTTTATCATTTCATTTTATTATTTATTTTATGAAACCTAATGGTAGAGCCTGAAACAAACTTAAGATATAAGGTATATTTTTAGTTATATATGTCTAAGTTAATTGTAAAATAAACGTGCAAGACAAAAGAAACACATCCATATAATTAACATACAATCACAGATTATTTTTTTATAAACTTGTAGTTACTCACTCTACTATTTCACACAAATGCTAAAAGTATAATACAGTTTTTGATGGAAATAGTGGGTTTCCCTGCCTTGGGATTATAAACTATACGCTTGTATGCTTGCCTAATTTGTTGGACACTGATGATGGGGTAGCATAAATGGCCAAAACCTTTGGGCATTTTGCACTGTTCTGACTTACCTCATCTATGTTTTTGCCAATAAAATATATTTTTGCTTACAGATTGGACTATTTGTGAAGTTTTTCTGGTAGTGTGCGGGTTCTTCCTGCCTAATTTAGCCCACATTCCCAGGTGATCTTGTTAGAATGTGCCCTGTATGCCAATATTCAGCATTACACCCAAGTAATATGCATGTTTGTTATCTGCTATAACAGAGTGCCACTTGCTCTTGTCTCACATGTAGGTGCTTGAGAAACTGCGAGTAGATCAGAGGAACCGGCAGTGGGAGGACTTGTGGTGGATGTCGACAGGATGTCAAGCCAGTTGGCATTTTCTTGGTGAATGGATTAGAGGTCAGTACCTGTACAACAAAAACCTTACAGTTTCTCCATGAGTGTCTTCTAGTTGAGTGAGCATTTACCAACGCTTGCTTGTAAGCTTAGATGAATAAACGTTGCTGTCACAACGCCCCCTAAGCCCTGGGTTTTCTCTTCTTGTCATCACTTGAATCAGCTTTGATAACACAAGGTCTTTGAACTTGCTCTGGATTCATTAGCTTGTAGCAGTCATTTTAATTGGTTGTCTGCATGGAGGGAGACTGTTGGACTTGTGAGAATTCAGACACTGACACACAGCCCCATGTGGTGCCATCTCAGTCTCTGGGGAATGGCAGTATTTTCATCCCAGCATTTCATGCCATGGATGAAATCTGAGGAGGCTATGTCACATGGTCATGGTCCCATGACTATTAATCCTTCCGTGGTATGTTTTTTTTTTCCTCCTAAACTTTTTACACTGTAAGCTCTGTTGTACATTCTTGCCACCCTCTATTTCTTCTCTTAAATCCTTTTTTTTCAGTGGTGCAGCAAGACCAAGCCACTCTTTGGCATGACCTGCCTATAAATCCATGCACTAAGGTCTTCATAATGGCATAGAAAAGTGTTTATGTATTCTTCTCCATTTTCTCTGATCCATTTGATGGGAGTTTGCTTAATCCCTCAGTAGGCCTCTGTTATAAGCTTTTTGGTAATGACCTGCCTAATCCCCCCACTACAGATAAAATGAACAGGCACATTAATTTCAAAGCAGTTTACCCTTTTCTCGTCTGGCTCTTAGAGATATAAACACTGTTTTATTTTTTAGCTTTTATGTAAATTTACACGTTAGTCTGCTGTGTTGATGCTCATTTTGTTAGCTAAGCATCTGTCATCCTTTTTAGCAACAGAGCAAAGATGGTGGCCATATTTCTTTTACAGCCCTGAAGAAACACTGGGTTGTTAAATGCCAGTTTTGTTTTGGCAGGCTTGGTGGCAGGTGAGACAGACTTAAATTTTTGATACTTGTTGGTACAAGACACTGAAGATCATCTAAATTCATATCTGGTCTGATCCATCCAATCTGTGATCTGATGCACACCCTTGAATTTTTCAGGATACCTACCTTACTGTAGGATATTATTTATGGCGCTGTGCACATTGGTGGGTTGAGTTCTGTCACAGGTGTGTGTGTGTGTGTGGTATCAAGTGAAGTCACCCTCTCTCACTTTCTCTCTCACCCTCATGCCTCCTTAAAATGGAGTCATCTGAGAAATGGAAGTTGGGTGAAGCAAAGGATGAAACTAACAATTTAAACATCTGATCAGCACGCCCTCCCCACGGAGGAGGCTGTTCCTTGGTTCTCATGTGCCAAGTCGTGTTTTTTTAATCCCCCCATTCCCCTTATTTTTGACTTTGATGTGTGATGCTTTTATTGAGGTGCTCCTCCCAAGCACCTAGTAATTGAAGCAAAAGAATAAACAAATCTAATATTAATTCATATGAGAAAAAATAAATGATTTTCTTTGATTTTGCAAGAGGTTTACAAGTATTTCATTGGGGATGAGAAGTTGTTTTAACAAAGAATCTCCAGCAACTTTCTGATGCTCTGTTAAAGAAGGGCTTATCATACTCTTTGCAAAGTTATGAGTCTCACTCATCTGACAAGCTCCACTTCAACAAAAGCTTATTTGAAGATGCAGATGTGTCACGTAAGTGATAAAATGATTATTTGTCAGAATTTGACTACAATTAATGCTTTCTCTGAATTTATAAAAAAGGGGAAAATTACTATAGGATATATGACATTTATACAGAAAAAATAACCCACTTATTTCTCATTTTCACATTTCCCACATGTAGGATAGACAAAGGGTCCTATTTAGAGTTTCTTTATTTTATTTTTATTTATTTATTTAAGTTGTGTTTCTGTGATATATCACCAGTAGCAAACAACTTGCATTTTTTACATTTTTGTGCTGAATTGGCTTCCATTGTTCACTGGCATTTTGAATAGTTTCCACTGATGTTGAATTTTAATTAAGTGTAGGCAATTGCAACAGATGGAAGAAGAGATTAAGGGAAACATCCTACTCTAAATGGTTGTTGGATAAAAATGCATTTTTTTTCTCCAATGACTTGTTTCCTTAGCTTCATCCTTCTGCCTACATATTATCATAATCACATACAGTAGCACAACACTGCAGCCCTGCGATCCCTCCTCTCACCTCCACCAATACCACCACACACATACACACACACAACCTTCTTCTTGCACTGGAGCTAACATGCCTTCCAGCTCCAGTTTGAGCTGATAATTTACAGGCAGTCTCAAACCCCCACCTGACTTCACCCGTGGAGGAGAGCACTGAAAATGTCAGGAGTTTAGTTAGGGCTAGAACACCTGCGCCGCACGCAAATACTGTGCTTCTGCTCCAATAGCTCCCCAGGGGCGGCTCACTAGTGCTCAGCCGTTATCGCAGTGATGGCTGCTTGTGATTTTTACACCAGAGGACAGCAGGAGAATAAAAACAACTCCATTTGCCCATCACCAGGCCTGTTGCTTCAGTGGGCTTGACATGTTGTAAAGGCTGCGAGCGCCCTTCTAGTGGGCTGTGGAATGCCATCGTTAGAAGCCAGAGTCCTACACAGGTCCAGCTTTACAAACCCAAATCCGCAGAGCGTAATACCACAACCCGACCCATTACCTGCAGTTTTCTCGAAATAAATTCTGGACCCAACCCAACCCATATCTGCTATCAAATACACAGCTCCACATTCGTTTTAAAAAGGTTATTTTTAACTTCAGTTTGGCTATACAGGAAACCCAGACATGCAGGTATGCGTGGGTTTCCTGTATACTTCAATCTGGAGGCTCCTGTGTTCTTCAACATTGAAGAACACATCCTCTCATGTGAACTTGATGTTACTGTTCACTGAATGTGTTCTGTGTGTCATCCATATATCTAAACCAGTGGCTCGGTGACGTTCCTCTGAAGGAGTTAAGAGTTCTGCTTTCTACCTCTTCCATGCAGAGGTTGGCCACAGTGGCAGCCCGCGTGCACAGCCATGCTTTGGTCTGTAAACCCCCATGTTATACTGAAAATAGGTGTTGTTTAGACAGAGGTCCAGCAGTTTGCATATCTGGTCTGGGCTGAGGTTGGCTCTATCATTAAGGGTGTTTTTCTGTAGCAGCCATTGCGTCATGGTTTCCACTGCCTCCATACTTGGGGTTCATGCATTGAGGTGTTATTTGTGCATTGCTGTTCGTTTTAGGCTACATTTTCCCCCTTAACTAATAATGCCTCATAGCACATAGCATAGCTCTGCATTTGATTCTCCTTTTTTCATCTGCTAATATGATTCTCAAGTCTTGGCATGCTTAATGTACACTGGTCTCTGGTGTTTTTCCTGTGACAGAAATGGCCTGTAGTGTTGCCATATGCTTATTCCTGTCCAAATCATGTCCACATAATATACTTACACCCACCTAGACCAGGTGGGCTCACAGTGTAAAGCCTTCAAGTCCCATTTTTAGAAGAGCAGTCACATTCTAACATTTTAAACCTTATTCTGCCACAGTGTCAGTGCCCAGTGCAGTAACGATGAGGGGAAAACATAATGAGTGAGTCAGTTGGTTCCAACATCCATAAGGCAAGTGGAGTGAAAGCATCCAGTCACCAGGACCATAAAACCTGAAAGCAAGCTTTTCTCAGCCTCTGTGGTCCCCATGCCAGAGCCATTCACCTCCTGCTATTCCACCCCCACCCTCATGGTTGTTACGTCTGGTTAGCAGGACAATGTGGCCCCTATGCTCCTAAGGCCCTGGGTGCCAGGGCGAGGGTGGAGGCAGAGGACAGCAAAAGAAGTTCCTCTTGATGGTTACAGAAAGGCCAGACAAGGAAGTTTGATGCATATGGGAAACAATGAGGTTACCTGAGGTTACCATCAGTCTTTAACTTCACATACTTAATGATCAGCAGTATGTGAATCTACTGTATTTTCCTTTAGCATTTGGAGCCTCTTAGAAATTTGATGCAAAATGATGACGGAATTCAGCTTATTAACATCTGAAAATGCTTTTCCCATGTACTCCTCATATGCTTGCTCTCCTTGGATTTCAGCAGCAGGCAGCTACATATTTACAGGCGCTTGGCCTAACATGAATCATGCCATCAGTTACATTATGCAGCTTATCTCATCACTGCTCTGTTTTCAAAGCTAGATGGAACCAAGCTGATTGAAAACTGACTGAAAGGTGCTCCAAAACTTGGCTTAGATTTATGAGGGTAGATAAAAAATATTGCTACGTGCACAACCTGCAAAAATGCATTTCAGAAGACAGAAACAACTCAAAACATAATGGAGCATGTGTCTCATTATGGTGTCATATCAGAGAATAGTGTGCTTTAAATATGCCGTACTATCTGTTCCAAACATATGCTCCATACTAAAGCTCATGTTTTGTTCCTTTGTATACATAAACATGATAATTACTACTAATAATACCCAGTATGTTTAGAAGTTACTCACACTTCCCACCAACCCCCTGTTCCACACATAATCCTGATGGAAGTACATTGGTCATATTCACTGATATTTTCCCATTCACTTATATCTTTCCAAGTTTTATATTCTTAAATTTGTTCTTGACAAAGGTTCTAAAAAAAGTCTATGCCAGATTCATGGTGTGTTTTTAAACAGGAATTGCACCGTTGTTCGCACCTATGTTATTACATTGATGAATCCCATTGTCCTTTGCTAATTGAAAACGTGTTGTTGATCCAAATTGCCATAGGTAAACTCCCCGTCAGTTTATTGATTGTATATTGAAGACTGTATGTTGTCTTTCCACAATAAAGTGTTATTTTTGTGTAAGTAAGAGTCAGTAGTAATATCCTAGCTATTGTTATGCAGTTAGTAAAGTATTTGTGGACTGTGCATCATGGCATTTAGGATAGGAAAATGGGCATCACCTTGGTTACCAGCTAACACTTCATACATACAGAGAGCCACGTTTGATCATTCAGAGCATGCACAAAGACTGATGCTATCATTTAAAAAGCTGAGCTCTGAAGTCACCACCTGCTATTTCAAATACTGTCCAATTTCCTGAAACAGGACATTGGGACTGTGTAAGCTGAAAATCTCCTCTTCTTTTCCACTGTCTTTTGCCTCAATCTGTCAAGCATGCAAAGCTTTTATCCTTCAACAGGATTGTCTTCTACATCGTTTCCAGTCACATTTGTTTATTTTTTGTATTTATTTCAGTGTACTTTTCCCTCTTCATCACGAGTAACTCAGTTATTACCAGAGGGATTACATCTGTGCAACACTTTGAGATTTGAGCTGATAACACATGGATTACACAGAGGCCCATCCACATATTATGGACTTACGTGGATTTGCTTCAATAGACAATACAGCTACTGTTTGGCTGCCTTTATAAAATGTTGACCTGTAATTACACACAGCTACACATATGATTTGCATACATCATCAGAAAAAAATACATACATACATAAATACAATAATGGATGGTTCTGTGGTAACTTAATTTTTAGGACATGGAAAAACCCTAATAGGATTTAGAAAGATTATATGAGGAGCATACTGGTGGCACAGTTGCCTAAGGCATGCATACTGTGTACCTGTAATGTCCTGGCTTTGAATCTGGCTGGGATCCTTGTCTCATGTCCTCCAATCTGCCTCTGCTGTGAAATTATTCAATAAAGAGGAAAAAAATACTATTAAGCAAACAAATTGCTGTGGATAAGTAACAGTGGAAGAGGCGTAGTGCTTTACCCCATTTGGTCATGTTTAGGCAGCATTTAATTCACTGACTTAAGCCCATGTCCATCCACCTTGAGCCTGAACTAAATGTTGGCAGGAACCGCTATAAAAAGAGCCAATTATTTATAGTCAGTTCTCTGACAAGGCAGGCCCTACTTATCTTCCAGGGTGCAGTCCCCAGGCCTTCTGCCTTGTATTTTCAGCATTGTCAGAGCTCCCGCCGGCCCAATCTTTCATCTCCTCACCACACTGACATTCCTCCAAATATCAATGATACTTTTTATATGTGGCAATAATTTACCAGGCAGAGAGATGCACCCAGGCAGATTTTTTCGCAAGAAGACACAGGAACAGATAAAAATTTGAAGAGAAGAAGTTTGAGAATGAAAATATCCATGTTTTTATTTTTTCCCTGCGCTTTGGGTGTGAAAACAAAACAAACTTTGCATCATAGCCAAAACAAATTTACTCATTTTTGTACAGTTTTGTTGCACAGATTCGGACACTTCCAGCGTCTATTTATTTTTTAGTCCATGTAATACACAGAATGCATGGTCATATTACTGCAGAGTATATGAGTATATTCCCAAGCATACCATACTTGAGATGTTTTAATTTGAGTTAGAGTAGGAAAAAATGAAAATGCATTAAAGAACTCTGTGATGACAGATTAACTTTAAAAATTAACTTTGCATGAAGTGAATAAGTAAACATAAATAAATCAATTAAAAACTTCACTGAGGACCAGTTCAAAAAGAACAGCATTGGGCTGGTGCATTCAGCTTCCACCCACTTTAGTCCAGACCTCCATTCAAACTTATCTTGGTTTGAGAACCTTTACAGTCCTGTAATCTATCAGATAACATCCTGCTGTCATGTTAACTGGACCTGTTCTGTCATGTGCATGTTGCAGTCACTGTGCATATTGAAATACTTACAAACATGATTGAATCTTGCTTACTGAAAAAATCTTCAGCTTTTTGGGTATTTTCCTTCTTCAGTTACAGCTATCATAATGTTTCATAGCTGATTATCTTATAATAGTGCATAAGGCGGAATCACCATGATACAATTGTTTATGTAGGTAATGTCATGGTAGTGTCATATCCCCAGTTACCCAGCGATTCCCTTCCCTATCATGTTGATCTGCAGGTGTGCTGGTGCAGTCATGCTCTGGTGGGAAGCTTTGACATTCAGGACCTCCACGTCTGTTGCCAAACCACGTTTCATTTGTGTGCTGTTGTTTGAAAATCAAACCCAGATGATAAACTATGGACAATTTGGCTGCCTCTGTCTTTTAAAAATTGCATGATATTTAGTCTGTTTACCAATTAGGAAATTCATTTTTCTAACTTGAAAATCCTGGATGTTGGATGTTGGGCTTCCCACCAGCACCTAAGCACCAGATCGGCAGACTTTCTAGATTAACATGTGCAATGATAAAATACATTAGGGCAAGTTCACTGTTTATGATGATGGATTACCTATCTCAAGCAAGTTTCTGCAAAATGATTTTCTTACAATTATGAAAAGAATAGAAAATAATTGCTGCCTGCACCGTAGGAAAACGGCATTCAAAGCACAAATTTGGTCTGCTTTGGAAAATGGTTGGCAGTCGTGTAAAGTATGCATGCTCTGTTGTGCATGGGCTGAACGATGAATAGTAAGTGGACTTGTCCTTTAACAAGGAGCCTATACTTCATCTTCCATCAGCTCACGCTGCCTAACTTTGTTAGAGAGGCCACCATCACTGTAATTTAACTTTGTGTTGCTACGGCAGATTGCCCCCATTGTCCAATTCATGCACATTAATTGCACTGACCTTTAGCAATGGCTGGTTTAAGCTGAGGCATTGAAATGAACTTAGGGAGTAATGATTTTCCTCCCATCCTCCTCTCTCATCGGAGGGCCCAGCTCTGTCATTGCTGTTTGTAAATTCCTTGAGCAGTAAGTTGTAATTAGTGTGGAGGAGGAGGCCCCAGTTTGCCCATTGATTTCTTGCAGGGTCGATGAAAATGCCAGAGAAACATGGCAGACATGAAGCATGGAGCCAGACTGATTGGCTCTGTAACATGCCTGATTTGCTCAATGCATTATTTCAGTTCACCCAGACTTGGCGTCACGTATACCCACTCACACTAACCAACCCGCTCTTCAGGAATTTTTTGACTCAAAAGAAGTAGTTAAAGGCAGTCTCCTTACTCAAGTAATGGACAAAATGTTATGTTTGTCACAAATCACAACTTGCCTTCTATTTAGAGGGAGTTACTTTGTTGAGGCAGCATTCCCTCAGGTTCCTCTGTAACAACAGTGTTTGGTGCTTCCCCAACCTCTATATCGTTTTAAGAAGAAATGAGAAAATTGCTGGGAAAGCTAGCTACACTGTACTTTCCACTGCTGCTCAACACCCAGCCCTATTTAAACTAGATCTGATTTACATTTGATGATTTGCTAAATGATTTATTTTGGTTGCGCTCAGCTCTTTCAGATTACTCTGAACTCACTGGTTTAGAGCTTTTTTTTCTTTGATATAACCAGTATCAGCCTGATTCATGGGTTTTTAACTGGATTAAAGAGTCACTCCTAACTGTAAGTGAACATAATGGTTAAATCAGTCTCATTTTGTTGATGATCGTGTGATCTGACAGTTGATGGTTGATGCTCTGTTATCTGTCTTTGGCTTTATGTATTTGGATATGCATCTTTTCATTTTATCCTTGGCTCTTTGATAACGGTAATCCAGGAGGCCATGACAGGTCAGTGCAAAATGATTCAATCCTATCTTTGTATTGAAGCCATCAAAGAAATGAGGCAGTAAACGACAAGCCTATAGACAGTTGAAGGTCAGACTTGGTGCAGCATGTTGAACAGTTTTATTTCTATAACAGTGCAGTTTTGTAGTTAAAGAGGGCTGTTAACAGCATACATTTATTAGGCTGCTGTGTCATACTCCACCATAGGCTGTGTCTGCACAGCTGAGAGTTGTGATCATCAGTTTAGTTTAGTTTTGTGCACTATTATTGCACATACTTCTACTAATATTAACAACAACAATAACAACTGTTATTATTATTATAATGATAGTAACAATAACAACAACAATAACAATAATAATAATATTAACAACAATAATGAAAATGCATAACACAAAAGTATACCAAATACATGCAGAACCTAGAGATTGGGAAGAGACAACAATAACTTAATAAAAGAAATATGCAGGAGGAGCCAGAAAAACTCATAAGGGCTTGCCGGGTGACCCACCTAAAATGAGACAAACAGCATAAAAGCCAGTACAAACAAATTCAAGAAAATGGAGAATGATGTTGCATTGTTTGTTGGTTCAAAAAGAAAAGAATAGAGTTTAGACTGATACTAATGGAGTTTCTAATGTGATCTGAAGAACACGGGATGGAGTTTATTGGCTGACCTTCTATTGTAATTATAGATGTGGGAATTGAACTAAAATAAATTTTGAAAACAGACCAGGAGCAAGTTGTGGATAGATTAAATTCAATTCAGTTTTATTCGTATAGCGTCAAATCATAACAAGTTATCTCAAGGCGCTTTACAGAAACCCAACAGATACTGGCCAAATCCATGGACCAGAATTTCCCCCAAGAGCAAGTACAGGGTGACGGTGGTGAGGAAAAAACCTTTTTAACAGGGCCAAAAACCTCGAGCAGAACCCGGCTCTGGGTGGGCGGCCATCTGCCTCAACCGGAAGGGTTGGATAGATTGGAAAATAAACAAGGAGAGTGGAAAATGGTTTAAATTGAAGATGGGGAGAGATTGGAACAAAGTGGTGGAACTTGTAAATCTGTTGGAGACTGTTACTCTGATGAAACATTTTTATCTACTGAGGTTGCTTTTAATGGCACTTGCCCCTACAATGTTACAGTGTGAAATGTAATGATAAATCATTGTCTAATATAAGCTGAGAAGGATTTTTCTCCATAACAGATGACATATTCTTCTGTTGACTCCAATATTCGAAATGATTTTTCCAAGTGAGGTTTTCATTTTCCAAGTGAGGTTTTCATCTATAAGAATGGCAAGAAATTTACTAGCAGATATTAGATGGCTTTTTAATTTATTGCTATTGAAACGTTGTAACTCATCTGTTTATCAGTTTATCAATCGCACAGGTCACTAATGTATTCTACATTTGTGTTTCTGTCATGCAGGTGAGCTGTGACCATGCGTTGCCTGGCCGCCAGGGTGAATTACAAGACCCTCATTGTTATTTGCGCCCTCTTCACCCTCATCACTGTGCTACTCTGGAACCGATGCTCCAGCGACACCTCCCTGCGCTTCCTGCCCCGTGCTCCTCCAGTCGCTCCCAGTCCCAAGGTGGGAGATGCTAGCATCAGTAGCCAGCAGCAGCCTCCACAACCCCCAGAGCCCCCGCCTGTTGTTGGTGTTGCTAGTGGCATCAAGTATGAGGAAATCGACTGCCTGATCAATGATGACGTGACTATCAAAGGACGCCGGGAAGGCGGAGACGTCTACCTGCCCTTCAGTTGGATGGAAAAATACTTTGAGGTGTACGGCAAGGTGGTGCAATACGACGGGTATGACCGTTTTGAGTTCCAGCATAGCTATTCCAAGGTGTACACACAGCGTGAGCCCTATCACCCCGATGGCGTCTTCATGTCATTTGAGGGATACAATGTGGAGGTCCGTGACCGTGTCAAGTGCATCAGTGGAGTGGAAGGTAAGAGCTGTACCTTCCAGTAGCTTACATAAACTAAAGTTTTGTGAAAGATTAGTTAAACATCTGCTTGTATATGCTCTTGAGCTCAATATAAATCTACATACTGTCCCTCAGGTTCACCAGAAGGAAGTGGTGGCCTAATTTTTAGAGCTGTGCTTTTTAGAGTCATTATGTCAATGTAATGCACATGAATGAGGAGGTGAAAAACAGAAGATCTGCATTCTATAGGAGCTCCTGTAAAGACTCACGTTTAGCTCAAGAACATATAAAGGGAAATGTTTTACTAAACGTCCAGATCACTTCAAATAAATTCTATGAAATAATGATGTGCCTCAATAAAGGCCTGATTTAGACCTTGACTTAAGTGCCGTGTAACGGTGCTTAATCTAGAAGCTGCACAGAAGGCAGCGCATTTTATTTTTATTTATTTATTTTATTCAGTTTCGTTTTGCTCTGATGCAACTACACACCGAGCTCTCTTCATTTCGCAGCATTCTGATTGTCAGTTGTTCTGATTTCATTGGCTATTCACCACCCATTATACCTGTAATGTTGTGTTAATGCATTCATCTTGAATCATCATCATTAGGAAAACAGGTTGTGCAGCATTTAGCCAGTTCCATAAAACTCAAAAAACAAAAACAAAAAAACTATATGTAAATTGCACTTGGCTATTATAAAACTGAACATCAGATTTAACTCACAGATATTCATCAGAGTTGAATATCTGTGATGTTTTATGGCCTATATAATTGGAAACATTCCAGTCTATTGGTCAGAATCAAATTCTTTTCATGCATCAACAATACAGTAATATAATAACTATGTTTGGATAAAAATATATGATTTATTATAGCATAGACCTGGAGAATAATGTGTTTGCCCACTGTAGAGGGCTTGAGCATTCCTGTCCTCAGAGAGAAACGAGAGGACACCGCCAATTAACACTCTCCGCAGTCTGATTTTGCTTTCCTCCTCACCTCTGTTTGTCTCTGTGTAACTTGAGGCTAAGCGGGAGCCTGGATTGTATAAATGATTGCCTCTGTCTTTATGCGTATTGCATGAGATTATTAGCATTTCTTGTGCGTGTGAGAGTCCCAGGAACACCTCTTAAATGCTAAAACAGCCCTGTTCATTAACAGACAAAACTCTGCCCATAGAGAGTTTTTGAGGAAGAGAGCCTTAAGTAATCCACCTCTTGCCCCTGTGAATAATGCACCATCAACGACCTTGCATAAAGTAAATGGAAACGGAATTGATTGCAGGGCCTGATTGACTAGTAGTCCACTAGTCTGCTTTTTTTGTTCTGTGAGTCGGTGTGTGTCTGTTCATCTGTTTGACATACAATGACGTAACTTCCAAACAGATGTTTCTGGCAAAGCACATCAGTGGACCAAAAGGTATATGGATGGGCAGGTAGAGCAGGACAACTACATAACCTGACTAACCTAGTGAACCAGAATGTGATGAATCAGATGGATATGAACTGGTGCAAAATTCACACTGCACACCTGTGAGTGAATAGTGAGAAGCTTATATCACATTCATCAGGAAAGGGTCTGGTATTCATCTTTGTTTTAACTATTATTACAGCACCATATATAGGCCTAGCCATTACTACTAATTTGGTTTTGCAGGGTCAATCATAGCATTAGCTGTTAAAATACAGGTGAATATTGCAAACCAATTATCTTGTACTTTAGTTATGTTCATACATCCATACTGGTTAACTGCAGTTGCAGAAAACTGCAAGAAGAGTAACAGGAAGGTATAATTAGATCATCTAGTCAGTAGGCTGATGGACAGCACATGAAAAGAAAGAGGCCGTTTAGAGTGACTAATTCATAATAAAGAGGGAAATCTTGATTTGCTTTCCTGGCCGTTTTATGTGTGCTTGTGTTAAAGTAATCTGGCCCACTAAAAATAATAAAGAATACTGCCTCTTTTTCAAATCTTGGTGGGCTTAATTAACAGCCTGTTACCAGTTTCCTGTTTCATGCGCCGTAACAGCAAGACAAATGAAATTTCAAAAGCGCCTACGCAATTTCACCCATGCCAGTTTATATGGAATTAGCCCTCCTTTAACACTAACACAATACAACCTGATTTGTGTCAAGTCAATTAAAAGTGTTTCTTTTTCATTCAAAGATTGCCAGCGGGTCAGTTATACAGTTATAAGCAAACTGGATGTCTGTAAAGTGAAGTGGTCTTCCTACTGTAAGACTCCATCCACAGGTAAAGGTGTTTGTTTATCAAGGTTCCTTTGACACTGATGAAGGTCTTGAGATCAATGATATCCCGATGTCCTGGAGACAATCAGAAAAATATGTTTGGGACAGAGACAAATCCTCCCCAGGATGGCCTTTAGATGAAGAGGGGTAAAAAGCATTTCCGTTTTTGGATTTTTTTTCCCTTTCCTCCTACAGATTGAACTGACTTTTCATTCATCATTGGACACTGGCCACTTATTTGACAGCTCATCATAATGCATGAGGTGCAAGGTAAAGACAAGGCTTCATCCATACAGTCTGTGAGACTAGATAGGGGTGTGCAACTCCAGCTTATATGCAGTCGACTCTCAATCCTGCAGTTGAATTACATTGTAGTGGATGGATCCTTGGCTCCATGTAATTTCACTATGACAGGGCTAGTCACTCGATAGATACAGAGCAGCAGCAGAGATTTAAACTACCTAAATGTAAAAACCAAAACCAAGGGACTACTGTCTTTTTCTTTCTTTGTATATGAAACAGTAGTAATAGTAGTTGATTCATGATTGGTACCGGTCACCCCCCACAGTTTTGGCACCTATATAAACCATATGTCATTATTAAAAATAATAATAATAATAATAATTAATTCCATAAATCAGAGTTTCATCTAAAAGACACACATGAGAGGTGCATGTTGTGTTTTACTCTGAAGTGCAAAGCAAAGGCGCTCGTAGTATGGCCACATGAAGAGAGTGGGCTTTTGCTCACATCACAGAAGCAGCCATGGCTAGTCTTGGCTAAATTTCCAACTGTCTGGTGACAAAAATGCTTTCACCGTGTCAACTTGGGAAAAATGTTTCTTGTTCTCGTGAGCATTAGCTTTGACAGAGTCAAAATGTAGAGTTGAAATGTCAGCGTTGTCAATGTTACAGTCAAATAAATTTCATTTGTATATGTCTCCTGTTGTCAATGACATTTTTAATGGCTTTTTGATTTGTCTTCTCTGTATTTCAGTTCCAATTAATCATATCACCCTTTCGTTGTTGTTTAATATTCATGGTTTTAATTCATGACAACAATCACTATTATAGTCTATCAATCACTACAACTAATAGCTATATGGACAAAATGACATTTCAACTTCGGGATGGTCCTCTTTCACTTAAGGGTGGTTAAATGGTTTTGTGGAGGATCCTTGGACAGTGATGAAAAAGTTAGCCTTTAGCTAACTTTGATGCTTGTACAGGAAGAATATCTGAAAACGATATTTGTCCAAACCACACATTTGACATTGTACATGTGTGCTCCACATGCTCGGGAAAGTGGCTCCCGACACTGGGAGCTACTGAAGAGATAATCAGTTTCTTTCATGTCTCCACAAGAAGCTGGATCCACCTACATTTAAATGTCAAAGGCAGGCGATATGCGGACATTGGAGACTTTCTCAAGGCTGCTGCCAAAGGGATAGCAGTGGGACCTCAAAAAGAACACCACCTTTTAAGATGAAATGATGCATTTATAATTACAAAATGCAGTAATTTTCAATTTTCCACTAGATCTTTAGAAGGCTTATCACTGAAGTTTCTCTCAGCCGTGTTTGCCCTAGAGTTGATGGGACAGTTACTCATCACCGTTTTGTTTTCTTTTTTAAAACATCTTAAAAAGGAAGAATGGAAAGAAATTCTGCAACAGAAAACACTGATGTGAAATCCATTTCATTGTCTTTTTGCTTTGGTCGGGAGATACAATTAATGATGATATATTCACTGGCAAAGTGTCAGTTGCAGGGGTTAGGTTGATGAGTAATGATAGACAGTTCCTGTAAATTGCCGGCAGTAAATGGGTATTTTTGCTGAGATGAATATTACATTTTCCCAGAGACATTTTTTTAGCTTTTGATATAAGCCTGCTTTTCTGTTCTCCACACAAACACCACCACTGACACACTCTTCTTTTTAGTAAGAGCTCCACAGACTCTGTGTACTTCCTTCTGTCTTCCTCTCTTTAAGAGGTTGTGATGCTCATTCTCAATGTAACACAGTTGTAATTTTGAGCAGTACTCAAACTTACATTTGTGTCTGAGTTGCAGCCCTGCTGGGTCACAGATTTTATTTTATTTTTTTATCTTTACCCTGATTGTGTCCCCCACCACAGGTAAAGAACGGAACATATTGGGTCGAAAATGGATCAGGCAGGAATCCAACCAAATCTGTTTGTACCTCTTTGTTGAGCAGTGGGGAGCTGAGCTACTCTATCTCCTATCTCCTGTGGACCACTCCTTTTTTTTGTACAAAAACAGAGCACACACATCTACACTGATGCACACACCCACATTTCTCTATGCCACAAGTTCCCATGCTCCATTAATTAAGCCCATGGCTCCTTGCTATTTAGCTCTCCACATCATGCACCCTCATACACACCTCTCTTCAACATAGCATATTTTTATGGGTGAAAATAGCACTCCATTAATTAGCCTGTCACAGTCAGAGTTACCGCGGGGCTTAAACAAGGTCATGGGAGCATTTCTTCCCCAACACACCCTGCTACCCATGGAAAAGTTATTTAACAGGGCCTTCGGCACATATGCATTAAACATAGAGACAACCCTCTTTCATCTCCCTGGCCTCTGCTGTAGTCTGATGGGATGTAAACAATCAACTCGAGCATTTGACACCCACCCAGATTGGTGGAAGGCTGTTTCAGCTGCAGATATCAAGCAGGTACCGGTTTCTTTAGATTGCATTGTTACCATGCAAAAGGACGTTTTGATATTGTAGAGCATTTCCAAAAAATCATTCTGAAATTTACATTTTACTAATCCTGTATGCAAATTTCTCTCCTTAAGGTTTTTACCATTACACAGTGTCTTGGAAAACACTTTTTGAATACATAACTTTTTATGTGGACTCCTTTGCCGTAGGGCTTACAGATGTATAATAGGAGGTTAGAAATTGAGGTCTTATTTTTTCCTAGTTGGACCAGTGAATTCATGCGAGACAAAGAACAGAAGTTGAGAATAATGAGGCCTTAACAGCCAGGGCACCATCATTAATGTAAGTAGCTAATCCTCTCTAAAACACCCTCTTAAATCAAGATCTGTCCATTTTATTTCATTCTCTTCTTTTCTCTTGGGCTGTCTTTCTCACTCCTCCCTTCTTCCTCCTTCCCATTTCATAGCAGATGACTGGTAGTTAAGCGTCTGCACAAGCAAGCACATACTCTCATAAAAGACACACATGATACACATGCTACTATCTTTCATATGCCTGAAGAAATGCACCCACCCTCTCTGCTGGCATACCCATACATCACACATGGTCCCTTTCAAAATCTCTAACACATGCACACACACAACCTTGCGTCTATCTATCAAGTGTAAACACAGGTGGAGTGAGATAGTAGGATGAACAGGGTCTGAGCAGAATCAGGCCAGACACAAAATATTTTTTTAAATCATTATCATTAGTATCATCATAATCATATTCATTATAATTAAACCATTTAAGCATTTAAATGATGCATCCACCTTCAGAGCAAAATTCCACTCTGTGATTTTTTTTTTAAACCTGTAAGCACATTTTATTTTGTCTAAAGTTTACAGATAAATTCAAAAGAAGCAGAAACATTAATCAAAACCAGGAACTGCCGACTTCAGAAAAATAAGGCTGTGTTTTGTGTGCAGCTGGTCCATTCAAAACAGCCTCCATCACCTACAGTTTGCCTGTAGTGCTAGTTTTTGAATCAGATGTTTTAGGGTAAACTTTCACCTTAAATGTGCATTGTGAATTTATCTGATCACTAGATGATATTGAGAGCAGCAGCAAGTTTGTCTATAAACTCTTTGCAGAGCCACTCATCTCTCCCTCCCTCTAAGTCTCTTGTGCACTCAAACTGTAAGTCATGGCAGTTCGAGGCCAGCCTAGAACAAACTTTGCTAAGCTCTCTGCTAGCAGGCTGATAGGGAGGCTGAAGTAGCATGCTGTGCATAAGGAGCAGCATTGTAATGTTGTAACAGTGACGCTGAAGCTCTACTCGAGAAGTCTTGCATATTATCAGTTTTGTTATGTTTCATGTCATGTTCTCTTTTCAGTTTAATGCCTCCACTTGCCTCAGTTTTTGTGCTCACTCACTTCATGGATTCTGCCTTTGGGAATTTTCAGGAATGAGAAGGGTGGAGAGTGCTTCTTTTAGACAGTAAGGGAAGCAACATGACATCCACTGTGGATCTTGGCAACAAACTTTGGAGAGGAGAAAAGGGCTGCTCAAAGCAACATGACCCGATACCAGTTGGTATTTGTTTGTATCATTACATCTCAAAAAGTCTCCACAAAGCACACATTAGCTTCAGGACTGTCAGTTGTTACCTAAATTGCAAAGTGCAGGTTTATTTCCCTTTCTTAATGTAATGCCTGCAGCCTTCCTCAACACCTGCTAACTTTACCCAGCTGACAAGAGAAAGCAGACCTACTAGAGATTAAAAAAAAAAAAAACTTTTAAAAAAAGCCAGAGGAAGAGGAGGAGGAAAAGAGTTGCAGAGGAACTGCAAGATCCACTTGCTACTGGATCCACTTCTGTAGGGCAGGAAGCCCTCGTTAATTGGTAGGAGACCTAGTTTTGCAGATTGTTAGAGAAGTCCTCTCTCTGGAGTCAGGAAAAATATGGAGGCTTAGCAGCCAATTCCACATAGATTACTCAGTGTTATTCAGTGAGAAACTGGGGGAATGCTGAACTCAGTTGGAGTGGGCGAATGATGTGTGAGTACAATACAGTGTTACAGTGACAGGATTTTGACAGTCATTTGACTTAAGTTGTCAAGGGAGATGCAAGTGACACGACAGTTAAGAAAAATAATGTCTGCCAAGGGACTGGGGAATGTTTTAAATCCTAGTGGTGTGCTGTATTTTTGTGCTCATCAGTTGTGGGCACTGGGTATTCAAATTCTCAGAGTTGATCAAAATGAGCATTTTTACATTTTTCTACTTTGAATACCTGACATTGGATAAGGGTGAATATGGGTACTTTGATTCAGCAAGTGACTGATACCATCAGCATCATTCGGGTCTTCATAATAAGTGGTGATCAAAATGAATGCATTGAAAATGTGAGATGCACCACTTGGGAATATTTGAAGGCAAGCTGGCTGCCTGGGGCAACCGTCAAAACAGCTTCACTGGTGTGTATTGTGCACTTGCAACTTCCAGCCCCTGGTGAGATGTGCTGTTCGGAAACAGCTGGTAAATTTATGCTACTGTGACTACTTTAGATTGTCAGTGTGGCTGCCACTGTATGGTAAAGAATATCCTCAATAATATGACAGCTTTAATGCAATAGTTGCTTATGGATGTGGTCTGTCTTCAAAGGTTTCTTCAAGATGATTTACATACAAGAAAAGAAAGATACTATTTGCCTTGTAATCCAGCTATTTTGTGTAGAAACCTCTCCAAACTATGATAAAGCATGACCTTGTTATTTGTTAAAATTATTAGCAGGGCTGAGCCACCTGTTTTAGTAATTAGATTTCATGGCTCAACCTGCCCAGACTTAGTTTTTAAGGTCATTTAAAAAAGCCACACTTTGGTTTATATCCGTTACTGTTTTAGAATGCCATATTTTTCTGTGTCATGCTTTGTTTGCTATCATATTTGCCAACAGAAAGCCTCACATACTCATAAAAAACTCTACATTTATAAATTATTGATTTACTATCATTAGGAGGCATTAGGACATACTAATTGCTTTATCTTAGTAATGATGCAGCCGTAAGTTGGATGAACCATGTGAATGTATAAGGCAGTTTGTTTTGCAGTCGAAAATGGAATGCTTATTTTCATTATAATGAGGCATGAACACCCTCATCTGCTGTTTGTTCTCCGAACAATTTAACAGCAGGAAAGACCAGAGCACATTTTCGGATAAACCTCAATATCATCTCTGTAAAATTACATCCTTCTTCTCCACCTTTCATAGGATGGCTAATTCAGAATTAATCAAGCTCTATTTATTTCTAAAATTTGATCTTTTGCACATGGGCCGGCATCCTTTTTGACTCACTCACTTTTGTTGGCAGCACCTCATCTCTATAACTGTTTGAACACAAACCTTTAAATCCATGTATTCAAAATGAGTTGCTGTTTACACTGATACCAGTTATCCTTCTTCATAGTGTCTCATCCATTCTGATTGGGCATTTGGACAAATACATAGGAGATTAGCAATAGATAGAAGATACCTTGCACATATAGGGATATTTATTTACAGCCAGTGCAAATGGTAGCCTGAACACACGTGTTATTTCACTGAGCTTTCTGCAGGGTGTGCTGGTCTCCTGCCTGTGTGTGCTGTCTCATTGAACGTTGTGTACCAGATGTTTCCTGTTAGTAATGAACGGCAACTGGCATCAAGACAATTACATCAGCGATCGGCTGGATTTGTGATGACAGTTGGTTGACAGGAGCATGTAAGCTATCGGCCGACCCTCGTCTGAATACATTACACTATTATTCTCAGAAGAATGTGGTTTGTGTTGCATGTTGTCCTCTCTGTCACAAGGTCCTCAAGTAAACTATCTGTTAATCAGAGCGATTCTCCATCCCAAGCTATTTCTGGCCGTCTGAATTGGGAAGCTTGCCTCTGGTGCCATTAGAAATAGATTAGCTTGAATTTCACCACACTTTGTGTCCATTAGTTTACTGTAGCCGGTGTTCAGTAACGTTTTTCCCCTCTATTTCCAGTGTCTTTTTCAGTTGTCTTCTCTGTCTCTCCAAAATAGGTTATTTTTTTCCCCTTAATTTCTCTTGATCACTTTATCCAATTTTTTCTGTCTTTACTATCAGGTTTCTGTCTGTATTATCAGGTTTCATTGCCCTGTTGATTTCTCCTAGTCTCCACTCCCTTTTTCTCACTGCCCACTCTTACATTTTACACTCTTTTCCTTTTGTTGCCAGAGCTATCATACTCTTGAACTTGTCCCCTTTTAAATCCTTCTCTTCATTTTGAGCTTTTTTCATTCTGTTCCTCTTCCTGGAAAGTTTTTATAATTCATGAGCTTGGTGTCTCTAATTCATTCTGGACCAGCATCTCTTGGTATGACCCCTGGAATCAACTTACAGTGGCAGCACTATACAAAACCAACTCAACAGTTCCTTGTGCCAAGAAAAGCTAACAGGCAATATGATAACTAGCATTTTAAAAGGATATTTTCTGCAAATAGACCACAAATAACCTCGCCATAAATGAGAGGAGACATGCTTTTGCATGGTTTCCTTTTAAAGTGTCTGTGTAAACAGCTGCATTACAAGGATTACAGCAGTCCTTGTAAAAGAAGCAACCATGACAAAACAGCTGTTAAAATAAATGATTTGTAGATTTATTTTGCTCATTTAAGAAGCTTTTTTTGTAACTTCAATATTCAATGTTCTGTATTTATTTGAGCTGTTGTCAAATATACTCCCATCACCCATCCTCATCATTGTCCTTGCTCTTCTCTACCTCTTCCCTCTCTTCCACCCAGGTGTGCCTCTCTCCACCCAGTGGGGTCCTCAGGGTTACTTCTATGCTATCCAGATTGCCCAGTATGGCCTGAGTCATTATAGCAAGAACCTGACAGAGCGCCCACCCCACGTGGAGGTCTACGATACAGCTGAGGAAAGGGACAGCCGGGCCAGCGCAGCACCCTGGAGTGTGCCTAAAGGATGCAGCCTCAACCGTGTCCACGACAAGTCCCGTGCCACCTCTGTGCGCCAATTCAGTGCCCCGGGTAAGTAAACCCTCCTCGAGCCCAGATGACCCTCATTGTAAGAAGCTTATCTGCTGCTGACTGTAACTTTAGGCAGTTCCATCTGCAGCTACACTCCATGGGCAGGATGCTAATCCTTGTCAAAGCCTTTAGCACCAGCACAATACTAGAATACAGGTACACTGTGGTGGTTGATAATAGTCCTTCTACATTATGGTAGATCCATGATAATGATGATGATTATCATATAATTAAAGGAAAAGTTAGCTCAGAATCTCACATTTACTCCTGTCTATTTTGTTCATTCTAGTCAGAAATTGTCACCTTGGAGCAGTAAATGTTTTACAGGGTTTCCCCCGGCATTTTATAAGCTCGGCGGCCTGCCTGAGCTATTTGGGCCATCTGTCTTGGCCTATGTGTTGAAACAATTCTCAAATTTATTCAAATAAATAACAAACCAGTAGATGCTGAGTGATTAGAGGCTACCCTCTCATGATGTGGAAATATTATTTGACATTGAAATGGCCATAGCAACCGGATCATTCGTTCCTATTCCAGTGTAATTTAGTGTAAGGATTTGATGCTAGGATGTCCTGTATACATAACACAAGATGGCAGCAGCTACTGAGATGTACAGCAGGAAGAAAGAAGCACAGCATCCACTCGTATTTTGGCAGAGCTCTGTCTTTTATTGGATTTTCATTGCAAAGTTAACATTATTTTCTGCTGGTGATATCAAAATGTAGTTCACGAAACTAGTTGACATCAACATGAAGTAACGTGGCATGGCCAGTTAAAACTAAGAAGCAAGTATTTTGGCTAATGATCGCAATTTTGAGCTCCTGCACAGTGCCTCCTCTGTTTTCAGTCACTGTCTACAATGAAAATCTACAATGAAATAAATACTGTAATTGTAATGATTCTACAAAACACAGTTAGTGCAGCTGTCACTACACTGTTTCATTATGAAGTATATGCATAATTACTGTAAAGTTCAGGAGAAGTCACTAGCTTGTGTACAGCTAGTTAATATTTTGTGTTTCTTCAGCTTTCAGTTGCTGCCCAAAAGACAGGAGGATCCCATAGCAACTGGATTAGTTTGATTCTGGGGGCTGCTCGCACTCTCTAAAATGTTTCTACTAGAAAAATACAATTTTATCCAGCTGTTCCCTTTACAGCATTGCTGGTTGTAGGTGTAGGTTTTATTTTGTAGAGACAAAGATGCAGCTTTATTGAGCTCAGCATCTCCAATATGGTGCAAACCGACAGTGACATACAGCGAACAGTTGACACACATCCGATTATACATTCAGGATTCAATCATTATGGCCCTTCAAGCAGCATGGTGTATCCCGCAGTTTTCACCAATGTACTGTGAGGTAATTATACTGAGTAGGATGAAGTGCATGAAACAAGCACCGAGCATTATGGAGGGTACAAATTATAATGGTTCTCTGATCTGTGGGAGTCTGTTCTCTTTAGCTGTGGGATTCATTTTATGGGAAAGAAACATTGGAGAAACCATACTGTTATGGAGATCCAAAACTGCATGAAGATGAAGGTCTCTGACAGTATACAGCCTACTTATGAAACTAATGAGACAGTCATCCAAGTTTACTCTATACCAGAGACTCACCAGCAGAATGCATTACACCTCCACTGAACTGCAGGTTGATGCAATTTGAACTTTTACGAGAATAATTTGTAGTATTTTTTCCTCAAACAATCCCAAAATTGGGGGGTAATCCAGCCATAATAGCATCAAAATTGAAGCAGCATCCAAGATACTGAAAGCCAGAATTTAAATTTGCCTTTTCGTTATGCCAGGGTTGTAAATCTCTCATCTTTAAAGGTCTCCGGTGAGGTGTGAGCACTGTAGTACAAACTCTTCTTCTTCTCTTGAAAGCCTTTTAAGTGGTTGAACTGCCATCATATTGTATATTTGTTTTGTTTTTTTCTCCTATAAGACCATAAGTAATGGTGTAAAAGATTTTAACCACTTATAATGGAACTGACTCAAGGATGGCTCTTGTCCTTGTTGCTCTTTCACACTATTTCAGCTTTGTCCAAGAACCCTTATTTCATTCAGTTCACTCTCATTGTATCCGGGGCTCATTTGGTATCGAGGACACTCTGCTCCAACCTCCCTCTGTCCGTATCGTTGTTTATTTTGTGCAGCCTCTTTCCTTATTTATCAAAAAATTGATCTGTAGAGAAGGTGGAAGAGATGGGTGAAAAACAAACCAAAAAACAAAAACTGTCTCAGTTCACTCACATCATTATTTTCATTATGTCTCAAGCAGAGTTGTATTTAGGCCAAGCTGTTGAGGAGGAACTAAC
>OMLB01054413.1:0-34187 GCA_900302555.1 Myripristis jacobus
GGAGAAGCCAGGAGCAGAGAGGGAGTGGTGCTGGGGAGGCTGCTCTGAACACTGAACACACACACACACACACACACACACACACTCACACACAGACATACACTCACACACACACACACACACACACACACACACACACGGCTTTGCTGTCTTTTTTCGTTCAGTCCTGATCCTCCTGAAGGGCTCCATGTCGGAGTACAGGCCCAGCAGCAGATCCACCCTCAGCCTTAGCCAATGTGTTGGCTAGCTGTAGAAGCTAGCCATTCAAATGGCCTCTCCCATCTCCAAGGAAGAGCACCGCACAGATTAACCCCTTGCATGCCTCCCTTGCCTGCCAGACAGCCAGACAGCAGCAGCAGCAATGGGAGGTATGCAGAAAGGCGATATAAGAGCCACATAGTAACAGGCTGGCGCTGAGCTGAGCTGCTCTCTCTTGTCTGTCCTATCACAGTGGGAGAGGCTGGGCTGAACATAATCAAAAACACAAGTGGTCTTCATGGAGATTTGAGGTGGCTTCTTCTGAATTTTTTTTGTGATTTCACTTTTAACATAAATCTCTGGCTGACGGGAGGATGAAAATAACAAATCCCTCTTGCAAAATCTTTTTTTATTCTTAAGTGTTTGTTGAGAGACTTGTGGTGTGCTCGGCATTGAGGGGTTCAAAATGGTGTTGTAACAAGCACATGATGTTGCTGCCGCGCTAAACAGCTCTGCACCTCAGGTAATGGGTCATGCCTTGTCATGTCTACGCCTCATTAGGAGTGTCTACAGACTAAAACTGTCGTACAACACATAAAGTTTCCTTCCAAAGGGATATTTACCACTGTTTTAACAAAGCTGATGCACAGTACAAACAGACTGTGGGCATGAAAGTAAAGTACAAAGAAAAAGCGCCCTAATTTATGACATTTTATATTTATAAAAATGTTCAACATCTAGTCTTCACGCAAGTATCAAAACAACCCAGTCAACACTCAAAAAATGTATGATTTGATGGGCAGTGAAGGTTGAAATGAGTGAAGAAGCCAAGATTTACTGTCCATGGAGCTGACTTGGCAAAGTCTGATGACCTGAGAACAATGGTGGATCTTAAATTAGCAGTTTTCCTCACTGGTAGTCATCTCCGAAGCTTCTATCAAGACGACAACAAAAACAACAACAGCGGCCATACTGATGGAGATAGACTTGTTTCTTGTGTGTGTGCTTGTCAAACCGTTTTCAAGGTTGGGACCCTGAGGAGCAGCGAAGTGAGGCGATGCCAAGTCCACTTTGATCTCCCAGAGCGAGAAGGAGACTGTAGACTGTTTGGGGGAGCTCATCATTCTTTCCTTAAACATGCAAATCTCTCAGTATTGGACTCAGTTTGCTCTATTATCACAGATCCCACAGCCAGCGCAGTTCAGCCCAGGCCCTTTCTCAGTTTAGTCTGGATCAATTAGTGATGCTCAGCTTGAATGTGGTCCTGTCAGCGTCTCAGCTACTTATCTTCCATTTGGACAAAGTAAAATCACTCGACAACAAGAGACAAATCAATGGGCTTTTGGGTAGGCGAGTGTTGGGTCAGCGGTTGGACTTGGGTCTGCTGACGACTGGCTGCAGCTGAAGAAGAAAAAAATTTTTAAACGGCAACAACAAAAAAAACAGTGTCCACCCCTCCCCTCTTCATTCTCCTCGTCCTTATGGGTTCCTCTGGCACACTGGTCAGAGCCTGTCAGATCTCCTGTCATGCGGCCTGTGCAAAGTGCAGCAGGATCACATGAAGTCTGGGGAATAATGCTACAGGAATGCCTGGCTCTTCATCTCATTAGCAGGAGTTTCACTTGGATGGGGACGGGGGGGGCTCATAATGCCACATAATGAGGCACTCAACCCCCAGTTCAAAATGGACAACAACAACAAACCAACACATCTCCAGACGGCTGTGTGAGAGAGAGATGAACAAAACCCTAACCCTAACCCTAACCCTAACCCTGTCAGGATGATGCCAACTTAAAATGGGAGGTGAGGAAACAGTTTAGCACAGCCAGCTAACGGCTAGCTCCAGCAACGCGGGGGGGCGGACAAGACTGACAAGAGTCCACGCTGCACGCGAGGGACAGCTCATGCAAAACAAATCCTTGTCCTGTTCTGAACCTTTAGGTATCCACAAACCAAGTGCATTAGGAATTCCAAGTTTCCCATCTTTGCTTTCAGTAACTTCAAATGCAAGCCAACATGCACTCAGTTATGTATTTATACAAGCAGAGGGGTAATATTTATCAAGCTTTATTGTAGCCTAAAGCACAGGGTCTCTGCCTACTGCTAAGAGATGTGGTCCTTGATATTAACCACAATTCCTCAAACAGTTTGTGGTGCGTTCTTCCATGTCGCTTTTTTGGCAGGGATGTAAGGACAGTGCATTCAGGCCTTCTGCGTTAAGATCACATTAGATCCCAGAAAATGCCAAACGGAATGTGGTGGCGCACTAGCTGGCAATTAAAATTCCAAGGCCATGACAAGGGTAGTATTTAGTTGCTTGTGAATGAAATTGCTGAACGCCCAGAAGAGAAAAATCAGAGGAAGAACACATGAAATGTCTTAGCTGACATAACCCTATATGGTGATCTTCCGATGTTTCAAAAGGCACGTTGGACTATTTAAAGTACATTGGCAGTGCAAACAGATTTGGCCACTCCCCAAATCAAAATTTCAGCTAATCTGTATTTTGTATTGTGTGGTCTAATAAAAGTCTAGATCAGTTTAGAGTGGTAATTGCTTATTCAACGGCATATGCTGTACACTTTTTGCATGCTGAATAAACTGTCCAAATAAAACTGAGCAGATTCATGCATCGCTCAGATGGGACAGTGTGTTGGATGCTCACTGCTTGGCTTGGCACCGTACAATCCTTGACTAGATATTTGGGGAAGTTGTCATGAATCGGTGACAACAGCCATTCCGAGGTTGCTATCTCATACGTACAGTCACTATTAATTTTTCCTTTTATTTCCCTTTCAGGTTGACTGTTCCCTTTTTGTTTCCACTGGAAACTCAAGGATTTCATCAACATAAACAGCACAAAAGTTAAACTCGGAATTGGTTGCAGTGGAAATACATTACTGTACAATGAAAGTGACTGGGAAAAATGGGTTTTCGAGCACAGGATGGAATTGTTGCATCCTATGTGAAATTTCCATAACACCAGTTGCGGAAGACCTCCAGTTTATTTCCTGCAAACCAATTTTGGAAGATGGAATTTTACAAAAACAAGTTCTAAATGTGACATTTTTCAGTCAAATGAAATGATGGATTCTTTAGGATTGTAAATCTTAATCTTAGAATAACATGATATTCTATGAGGAATGTGGTATGCCAGCAAGTAAAGCAGGGTAGCATCAAACTGAGGCTGAGGAGTGTAACGGCATAATGCAGTCTCTGTAAAGAGCGCATGGTAGATATTGGGGCTTTCATGGACCCAAACATAGCTGGCAGTGTCTCTTTGGAGTACTTCTCAGCTGAGCCCTTCTGTCTACCTATGTGCAGCACATATATATATACACGCACACATATGTGAGTACACGTGTTCTCACAACAACAAGAAAACCCATTTTCTTCTACGCTCATTGTCATGTTCGCACTCCAAAATCAAGCAAAGCCTGTGCAGCTAGTTCAGGCAGACGACTGGAGTGACAATAGTACATGAGACACGTGATACAAACAGTTCATTCTAACAAATATCTAAAACTCCCTGCAGCCACAAGGCGATCTGTTTAAGTAATGTCTTGCTCACTCTCTACAGTGCTGCACTGGTGCTGCCATGCTGCTCATACTGCAGGTCACTGCTGCTGCTCACTGTACCAGTATTTTGTCATCCCCACCTCCACCCCAGCATCAACTTGTTGGCTTGGATATCTAGGTTTCCCTAAGGGGAATTTGCTGCCGTCATTCCCTGCTCTCTCATTTTCTAAGGTGTACTGTGCTGTTTGCAGAGAGAGACATGATCAGAGCCTTGACACCATAATGAACTCTGCACCCATATCTGCATGCGTTCTAACCACAACTGTTCTATATGAACTGCCTGAACGAGCTATAATGATGTATAAGTGGCAGTGAGTGTCTAGCTAAATTAATGTGGTGTTATTGCAGTGCAAACTAACCTTACAGTGAAACATGAATATATGAGTACAGTGACCTTACAGGGCTAACATTAGGTGAGAGGACTAGCTTAGAAAAGCTGGTTGTTTATGTAAAATTATAACATGAGCACGACGTGATCATGTCTTACGTAAACCCACGGCTATGTTTCTATTGATTTGTACAAGTTATTCATTCCAAGATGAAAAAGATGAGTGTTTTGCCAGGGCTGTGTATGAACTGGAAAGTCAACACTGTGGTTGCCAGTAGCACCGGGGTGTTTCCGCTTCAGGTGCTCTTTCGTGCAAGTGGCTGACAGGTGCCAACACAACTTATTCATGCAGAGCAAGCATTAGACAATATAGGCGTTCACTTCGATAAAGAAATGTCCTACTGTGGAAGACTTTTTTTCTTTACAGCTACTCTGCTGTTACGATGCTCAGTCGTGATCCTACACCGTGATGAAGAGACTGGCCTCCTCATCAGGCTGAACACAGGACATTAACAGGCAGCCAACACAAAATCAGTGTACCAGAACATTATTTAAAAATAAAGTATAGGTTTTCAATTAACTTAGGTTTCAGATAACTGAAAATTTGTCACAGCCCTAACAGACAACTGTCTTTAAACTCAACAAGCAGTCCACTGCAGGACTGTAAAAACAAAGACTAAATTCAAAATTATTTGACGTATAAGATGGGTTTATGTCTTGTTATCCATTTTACAAATCATACGCAGTGGTATGGCTACAAGACTATTGCTAATACTTGTGAATTTTTTGCTTGATAGTGACATCATGATTGTTTATCACGATTATTCATATTTTTTGGAACAAAAAAAATTGTTATGTGAAAACACATAACACCTTCCTGCAAATGTTGAATCTCTGAACAAAAATAAAGATTGGTCCTTATGCCGCTGATGATATTTTAAGCTTCACAGTGAAGACACAATCCAAAGGCAAATTTTGGACAGTAGCCTGCTTCTTTTTTGTCAACATGACTCTAAAAAAAGAAATGCTTCCTAACAGCATACAACAATCCAATTCTTTGAACTATCCCTGTGTGGAAATGTTTGCTTCTCTTTTATATAGTCTGATTTTCTTTTTGCCGACTGCAGTGCAGCTGCAATCAGGTATATCAGGAAATGTTTGCTCAAAAAGCTTTTTTTCTTTTCTAAAAGATTATTTTTTGGGGCATTTCTGCTTTTATTAGACAGGCACGGCGGAGAGAGGTAGGAAAGCCCGGGCAGAGAGAGAGGCTGACATGCGGCAAAGGCTCTTGGGCCGGATTTGGACCCAGGCTGCTGAGACTAAGTTAGCCTCAGTGGCACAGAGTATGCACTCTACTCGGTCAGCTACCCTATGCACTGTCTAAAAGAAGGCTACACACCCTTTTAGCGAAGCCAACATCCCTGACAGTGTCCTTGGCAGATTTCAATGAATAATTTCACCTCGCCTTAGGCCCTGAACATTCATCTCTGTGGAGCCGGGGTACAGCCTGGGCTGATATGGTTTTGGTGATGACTAGTGTCTGAACCCCAGCCTGACACACACGCCTCCGTCCACACAGCACTGACAGTCTGTAATAAATACTGGTATCCTCTTTACCAGAGAGGAACAGATGTTTCTCTCCCCACCACTATTTCAAAACATGCCTCTTCCGGATTGCACCTCCCTCTTTACCGTAAATAAAAATGAGAGCAGCAAATACACATGAATGGTGTAGCATACAGTCAGCAAATTATTAATTCACTGATTCATTCTGGGTGATATTAAAGATAAAGTTGAATCTGCAACTGAATTTCTGTATAGTATTTCAGCTGAATCTAGAGGCTAAATCTGAACAAATCTTACAGAATATAGACAATATTCCTTTGAGGTTCTTCTGGCTTTAGAAAGTCAAATAAATACCACAATGTAAAACATAAAGTTTAAAATAAAAAGCAACTAAAAAGCAAACAGGAGACTGTGGAACCCATGACCACGGCCAGTGGCATTTTCAAACCATATGAGAATATCTTCGTGCCACAACTGAATTATTAATGTGGAGGAAAACATTCTAACAAATATCATAAGGGTATACGAAAGGTCAATCACCAGTTCAATATTAATAAAACAGCAAAAGGTTTTGTTGCCTGGTAACAACACAGAATAATGTCTCAGCTTTTTGGGGTTTAAGCTTTAGATGAGTTGAGGATGTTTAAAAACGAGTGACAGTGGTAATAATAAAAATGATAGGAATAATATTGATGCCATAGCGGATAGCAATAAGGTGACGGTAGTGCTATCGGATCAGGCTTTTTTGCACTGTTGCTGTTTCAAAGTAATCACGGGAAGGTAATGATTAAGAGGAGAAAAGAGCAACTAATCAACAAAGAGAGAAAAATTAGCGAGAGCTTAGAGCTGAAGACAGGCCTCCACAGATATACAAGATTCAGACACACAGAAAACGCTGCGGTAATCTATCAAACAAATGCGAAATTGACTGCATACTATTATGGAGAGAACAATGAGGAACAAAGTTTGTCAGAGGAAAAGACATCAAAATCATTACCTGTCTGTATTTTGGCTTGAATGTGACTACATACAAAGCAATAGCCTCATGACCTTGGGTTATTTGTCCTATTTTTTCCTAGTAACCACTTGTCAGCTGGTCTGACTCAACACCAGCAGGGTTCAGCTGAGACGGCCGGGGTAGCAACAGGAGCCGTAAACAATTTCATTAACCGACCGGACTCCATTAATAGAACAAAAACATACAAACAACATGGAAAAGCACTTTTTGTTTTGAACGTCACCCTGCTGCCGCTGTCATCTGAAGGCAGGATATCCAGTTTGTCCGTGACTGGAATAGAAATGATAAACACTGTGCACTCATTGATGGGTTAACTACGATGCCCGCTTGACAGGCAAATGACGCACACCGCAGCCTTGAATCTTCACATCCTTCCAGTGCTCAAGAAATGACTTGTGTGACTAATTTTGACTACCTGTTATGACATCAAGGCACTGGTGTGAATACAGCGGCGTCACACTGCACTTTGCTTTATTGAAAACGGACAGGCATTTTTGCCATTTAGCTTTTAATGATGGCAACAGTTCAGACATGTCAACATAAGCACAGGTGAAATGTTACAAGCAAGTCAAAACTTAATTACAATGCCAAAGCCATCACAAAGTATCCCCTTAATCCTCTTTATAGGCAATTTAAGTGTCTTTCCTCTGGCAGAAGGTTTACACTGCCAAAGGGCAAGTCCATAAGGGTGAAGAAGGCTCATTTCCCATGTCATTAACTTCCTTCATTCTGACTAATTTTTGTTTTATTAGAGGGTACTCGGAAATCAATTAATGCTGTTCTATAATGACAACGGACTTCATTTATTCCTGTGTCTTGTGCTCTGCCTTGTTTTTACTTTTTGGATGCATCTGGCTGCAAAGAGAATTTTCCCCTGGAGAGTAATTATGCTGGTTTTGACAGTAGAGCAAACAAAGGGCTGTGCTAATTTTTCATTTACAGCTTCTATTCTGATTTTGGCTTTGCTGATACTTAAAATAATCTGTAGCTAATGTGTTTCACTGACTGGCCATTAGTGACCGACTATGTTCATAAAAGCTTTAACATTTGCTGTTCTAAACATCCGGTGTTGGCTACTATAGGTTTGTGCCAGGAAAAAATCCTGCAAAGCGCAGGAGGTGAGGTGTTTTGTTTCTAGCTTGTTTGGAATACATAAAACGGAGCTAGTTATTATGTAGAGTGGTAGACACCTTGGCTGAAGAGAAACAGAAGAGAGTGCCACCTACCGAAACCTAAACATGATCAAATCCAAGGAAAAGACGTCACACTGTCACCCACACTAACTACGAAAAGGCATTTTCTGGTAAAGTGCAGTGTGAACACACCACGGCAATAAGCCCTTAGCACCAAAGATACTGCAACAACAAAAAACTAAAAATAACTAAGTAAATGCATACATAAATAAATGGATAAATGAATGAATTAATAAATAGCAATTAAAGTAATTAAATAAGAAGGTGTAACAGTAGCAAAAACTGCTGATACAATTATCAGTGTTTGAGCAGTGATACAGCATTATTGCAAATTCTTTGTCTTCGTTGGACAAACCTATTGCAATTCGTTATTGCAATATGACACAATTTATAATTCCACTTCCTTTCACTGGACTACAGTAAAAACCGTAATAATAGACTGACAAAATCAAACACTTATGAGTAAAAAACCCTGAATCTACTGCATGACCTTTTAGAACACTTTTAATTTGCCATTTTGCACTGACAGGAGCATTATTGTGTAACTGTTCATTCATTCCATTAAATTTGAATAGCAAACAGAATTAAATACAAGGCCTTGGCATCACCACATCAATATCATGTTGTGGAGTGAGGTTCTGTGATAATACACAGTTGTGATGTTTTCCCCCACTGTGATTTTACATCTTATTACGAGTCAAGAGTGCAAGAAAAAAAGTGGTATATACACACAACCTTAACCACAAAATCAAAATACTGTGCCAACTGAAAAGAAAGGAAGCAGGATCCAAGTGTTTTGTTTCCGCTCACATAACTAAAAGCATCTCATTCCCGAGGGTCTGATCAAGACAGTGGTAAGCTGTTGTAAATAGACTTGAGTGTGCTGAGTGCAAGCGCGTACAGTGGTGGAGAAACGTCTGTCGGTCCGGCTTTAACAAATGCCTGAAATGTCTGGGATTCCAGGGGAATGGCTCCAGCAGTTAAACTGCGAGGGTTCGCGAGCTGCAGCTCCACGAGACTGAGTGCCAGAGCAGTTAAGTCAGCTCAAAGGAAAAGACTCGCAGAGCAAAGGGTGGGGGTTGGAGGGGTTGCAGAGAGCGTTTTAGATTTAGGCTAGTAGCACTCTGTGTGCTGAACCATGAAGAGAGCAGACCTGGAGCTCACAGAGATTGTGAACAATGGGGGTAGATTTTTATGACTTTCATGCATCTGTCTGATCTTGTCTGACATGATTCCGTTTTTCCACCCCTACCTGATTGCAAAGACTAGTTTTGTGGCATATGGAAGGGATTGGAACTGTCAATCAAACCAAACTGTATTACACAGACAGTGTGATTCTTAATTGCACATCGAATTAAATCATTCCAACAACTGGGTAATTACACCGTCATTGCAATGGCATCCTAAGTTCATGACTTCTTGCCCGGTGACTAAACGCACAAAATTGGTCTGAGCTTACATACAGTCAAGCAGTGCTGCTTACTTCATGTTACAATGAATTTGATTATTATTAAAATACATTGAAAAGTTTTCACGTTATTTAGAGGAAAGAGAATGGAGGGCGGGCAGTGACAGAAATAGAAAGAGAAGGAATGATTCATATGATGGCAGGAGGACAGGGCTGGCTTGGCTTTCAAACACGTGTCATGCTTTAGGAGGCAACACTATGTGTAATGAATACACAAGCCTCACAGGGCTGTTGGAATTGGCTTGCAACAGTGCTCAACATGTCAGTGAGACATCCAAGAGCAGTGTCTTTACGCCCCTAGCTGATAAAAGCAGGAGCCCCAAATTGAGATACAGTCAAGAGTTTACAATATAAATAGGCCTATGTATACAATCATTGATCCTGTGGGCTCTTCAGAGTTTTAGGGGTCACTTCCATCCCAAAACAATACAGCTTAGTAAAGTATTCCTGCGAGACAGCTTGTGCCGGTTGCTAAATTTGTCGACTTTCATGCCTTGCTGACCTCTATGGGTTACCAGGCAGTATTTTGGTCCTGTAAAACTGTCTGTGCCGCTGCCCAGGCTGTGCTCCAGACCCCCATGTCCATTCATAACCTCCGAGAGGAAGGAGACCAACAAAGACAGGAAACAATTGGGAAGACCGCTCCGTGAACTTCCACGACTGTCATTGTTCCAAGTGTAAGATGGACGTGGCGCCGACACTGAAAATGTGGAGTGTGGAAGCTACGATGGGTCACTGGGGAGAAGAGCTGAGGTCAATGTTGAGGTGGGTACGTTCCTCCCCCTCCCCCTCCACGGTGACCGGTGACCTCGCTTTCCTTCCACTGAGGCCTGGCTGGATGACTGATGTGTTCATATCCACGATTACACCAGTGTTACTCTCCTGTTTCCTAGCAGTAAGACTAAACAATGGCCGTCATCTCTGTCTGCACATACACATACACATACACATGACCAGAAGCATGTCCTGGTGTGATTTATGTCTGTCTGTGCTCGCAGTTACGCTCACACACATACACAGACATGCGCACTGCCTTTGACTGATCTCAGAGTCCATCCTGGAATTGGTGGAAACAGATGAATGACGTCACCCGAGGGGTAAATTTGGATTCTCTATATCAAGAGAGGTCTGCTGCAGGTTCCTCACCTGACCTGACTTGGTTATGATTCACAGCAATGCTCCAGTTGCGACAGCTGGGATGAAGCGAGCAGCAGTCAGTTTCCGTCTGGCAACAGGCTGGGCTGCGGAGCCACACATGCCACAACTGTGGGGGGTGCCAACCAATCAGAGTTTGGGGCGGCTGCTAAAGTCATTCTCCACCTTATTGGAGCTAATTAACTATGCAATATTTTGTGACACACCAGTGGCTGCTGCGGTGGCTGAGGGGGACTGCCCTCCCCCCTCCTCCCCTCGCTCTGCCTCTCAGCTGGGCGTCTAATCTCCCCAAGAGGGGAGATAATGAAGATCATTTTATAATGTGTGTAAAATACTAGCCGCCTGGGAAAACCATGCTCATTCAGATCCTTCTGGGCTTGGCGACGGGCCTGCAACGGAAACAGTGGCACTCCACAACGAGCACAATCACAACCCAAATGTGATTACAATGTGAAAAGACGTTATAACACCCCTGAAAGTATCAATGGTACTGTAACTTGTTAAAAGATTACACCATCACTGTCAGGTTTAATACATCCATTTGGGAACAAAAAAGAGCAAACTGATTGAGTTATCACTGCAGATAAACTAGTGAGCACGAGGACCTGATGAAGAGACTCCCCCACTGAAAACCCCACCAGGTTTCAGATAATTTTATTTTAAAATAATTGCAACAGGGATGAACAACTTTAACAAGTTAAAAAATGTATAATGCCATTGTTGATTTCACTAGCTTCAGCATGTGTATGAGCCTTCTGCATGTGTTCCAAGGAATTTTCTTTATCAGTTCCCCCTGCATATCTATAACTTGAAGCATTCATGTGAGCTCACTCCAATACAAAAGTTAACATATACCTCAAGACAGATTCTATCTCCACATATGTTTTAATCTTGCTTTCAACTTAAGAAATTTCCACTTGTTTCCACTGGCATTCTCCCCGAGTTCTTCTAAAGAAAATTTTACTTAAGTCAGCGTCCAACTGTCAGTGCAGATGAACAGTGGAAAAATTAAAACCAAGGGGGACGCCCCTGGCCTTACGGAGCCACATCTTTGGCTGTGAGCTCCTCATAAGGCTAAGGCTAAGCTGACGTCCTAAATGCTAAACAAGCTGTGCCTAATAACAGTCATTAGCAAAGCATGATCAAATGGCCATAATCTTTAAACAAGTGCTGGCAGAGAGCAGCACTTCATGAAAAGTAATCAAAGTTAACAGCAGTATAATTTTTCAGGCAGTTTGTGGATTCAACTTACTGTGTCAGTAGTATGGTTTTCTCTTGTACAACACATATAGTCTGAAACTTGTCTTTAATAAAACTCAGTAAACAATCAAACATAATACGAAATTTGTGCCAATTTTCCAAAACTCAATTCTAAACATGACCATGACGCTTTGCAAAATGATGTCTTACATTTGGTACTATTCTAGAGGCTGAGATGGTGCATGTGTGCAAATCTAATCTGCTTTGGTAATGAGCATCTCCTGCAACCTCGCTTCACCACTTTGTGAAACAAATGCACCCAATTTAGTGTAAAAAGGAGGGGGGAAATTAGCAGTGGCTGCTCTGGGAGCAGCTCAAATTACCTCCGTTATAGAAGTAGGGAAAGGAAATGGGTTGTGACTCCAAACATGGGAGCTACGCCAAGCCCCGTGGTTCTGCAGCTTTGTTTTCTGCGGGTGTGACTACAGAAAGTGTGCGACCTATGGTTGCCTCTGGCAGGACTGATGCCACTTAGCCACTGACAATTCTTCTAAGAGCAAAAATTTTTTAAGATTCAAGATTTACTTGTCACAAACATAGCTATACTCAATGTACAACAGGCAGAGAGAGAGAGAGAGAGAGAGAGAGAGAGAGAGAGTGTCTCCAGTGTAATGATTGTCCTTATTGTTGGTTATTTAACAGTCTTACTTCCAGAGGATAGAAGCTCTTTCTGAGTCTTTCTGCACGGGCCTTAAGGTTACAGAGGCATTTTCCTAATCTTAACAGCCTATATAGTCCCTTGTAAGTGTGACTGAAGTCTCCGGAGATCCTGAGGGCCTTAGTCCTGCACTGCCTGGTAAAGACGTCCTGCAGGGGACATCACTCCCCTTCACTCCACTGCAGGGGAGTGAAGTCTTAGTGACATGCTCTGCTCGATGTACCACCCACTGTAGGGATTTGTGGTCATGGGCATAGCAGCTCCCACACCAGGCAGTGATACTCCCAGTCAGGGTACTCTCCATGGCTTTGGAGTACAAAGTCTTTAGGATGTGAGAAGGGACCCTGAACCTCTTGAGCTGCCTGAGGTGGGAAAGCTTCTGTCTAGCCTCACTGATCAGGAAGTTTATGTGTGCCGTCCATTTAAGATCCTCTGTGATGTGGACCCCGAGGTACTTAAAGCTGTTCACTCTCTCCACAAGGGTATCACTGATCTTGAGGGGGGTGTAGCTCCACTGCTACTGCTGTATCCTCCTAAAGTTCACAACCATTTCCTTAGCCTTGCTGACGTTCAGCGCCAGATTATCCACCTCATCCAGGTAGTTATTCTCGCCTTCACTGGTGATCAGACTCGCCATGACCTTGTTATTGGGAAACTTGACTATGGAGTTGGAGTTGTGCATGGCCATACAGTTGTAGGTAAATAAAGAATACAGAACATAACCTTGAGGTGCCCCCAAGTTGAGTGTGAGGGTATTTGAGCTTGTGCCACCCACTCTCACTATCTCCCAGTAGGAAAATACTAGCCTAGCTACAGATGAAGGCGCTGAGATCATGAAAAACAAACAAAAACATTATCTGGGGGTCAAAACATTCTGTGATTATTCTCTCTTAGTATCAGATTGTAATAATGGAAAAACTCTCCAACACTGACACAGTTATTCTGCTGTCAGCTTGATATTAGATACCGGTGTTAGTGTTGGTGCATGACTGCACTTTCATGTGGAAAACCTTAGTGTAGTCACAACAGCAGGGCTGATGTAAAAAAAGGGAAGAAGAAAAAAGTTTTCAGGCCACAATGAAGTAGCTTATTTAGGAACTATTCTAGGTCTTAAAACAAGATAAGTGAGCTACAACTTAACAGGGCACCGCACTCGCACTCTGCTCTGTGGTTCTAGCTGGGGCTTAACGGGTCTTTTCATGCTTTAGTGAAACTAGGCCAAAAACCACAGGCCCCAGACCACAAGACCACAGGCCCTGCTTGTGCCGACTGCAGGGCCATGATTGGAGATCAGTGCTTGCCAGTCGGCTTCTGGTCTTGGTTCTTTGTAAGACAATGGTACATGCTAACTCAATTTAGGATCATCTCTGTGGCTTGACTTTTTAGAGCACTTGCTCCTTCATATTTTCACCACAATTTGACAATAGGTCTTCTGGGCCTATTCTGTAAATCTATTCCATGGCTAGTGATGAATTTGAGCAATCATCTCAAGCAAAAAGTCATTAGTGGAAAAACTGTAAAACCACACTTGAGTGGCAAGGGGACTGGAGAGCATAATGTGGGGCCTTGCTCTGTTTCACAGAAACTGTGTGCAACCATCACAACAACCTCAGATACATCCACAGGAGCTTGAGAGAGCAGACATGCACTGGAGTTAACTGGTTCAAAAGAGCAGTTAAATTATGTGCACTGAGCGTTGCGTAATGGTGTAAGCCAAGGAGTTGAGACAGCACCCATATGCAAAATTCTTCTCAGCGTTCAAACTTGAACTTTTTGGCAGTGTGGAATGGGTGGGCTTGTGGCTTTAAAACAAAAGCCACTTCAGAGGGAACAAGCAATTTCCCAGGAGTTGTGCTTGGAGGCGATCAGAAATGTGGCATTATGTCTGTCATCTCCTTTGCTTGGGTTTCTCCACACATCACGAGCAATGACAACACTATCGTCTAGTGAAAACACACAGTCACAGACTAACTGGCGAGGTGTTGCATCACACACACGCTTCGAAATGCTTTGATACAAAACTTGGCCTACTTAACTAAACCTACGCACATGACTTGGCTCTAACATGACAACAACTAAAAAGGGACACAAAAAAATGTTTTGGCAAAACTGAACTTTTCCTGGTCTGACACACAGGCACGACTTTGCATGGTAAACATAAAAAGTTTGTCATTCCCTGTGCTGCTATGAATTTTGCTGCAATAATGCATTTACTATGAGGCTAACACAGAAGAACTATTTTAATTTTTAACAGCAATCTAACTTACATTTGGTACCACAAGTTGCAATCTGTAAATCTTTGTTATGTAGCAAAAGCAGCAGAGAATGGAAATAATTAAATACTGCAAGCAGCTTACAGGGGCTATACAAAAGGTGCTACTGGTCATTGTCAAAATTTATATGGCAATGATGTACTAAATCATACAAGAGTTACCTTTATAGGAAAAGACAACCACTGCTATGATTCACATGTCATTGTACATGTATATGCAATGACATGTGAGCTGCTTGAAATGCCAGGTTGGATTTTTTTCCTATTCAGTCAGGTGTATAAGGAATGAGAAACTGAGATTAAAATTCTTTGGACTGGAAAAAAAAAAAAATCACATTTTTTGCATGAAATTGGAAAAAGATGGCAAACTGTAAACTCCTTTCTAGCTAACACCAAGACAAAAAAGGTGGTTTTTCCATTTAACTGTACATGATATACCTGAGGTAAAATTCTTCAACTCTACCATAAGTAATGAGTGGGGTCACATATTTATCAATCAGCAGAGTGACAATATTAAATCAAAAAGGCTGCTTACTTCTTTGACAGTGCCTCTGTGTCCAGCAACGTTCGCTGAAGTGCCCGTTGATGGTGGTCGTCTGGCAGGTGGTCTTTCCCTTAGCCGCCCCCGGGCACACATCTCCACACTCTCGCTCGTTCTTGTTGGCCACAATGTAATTGTCCTCAACAGAGTCCAGGATCTTGGACCAGTCCAAGGTGGAGAGGTAGCAGATGTCTGGGTTCTTCTCGATCCTCACAGCTCCTCTGGTGATATTCATCAGGCTGTGGAGGCCAATCTCTCGGAGCTGGAGCATCTCAAAGATCACCAGGGCATAGTTGAAGAACAGGTTGTTGCCCCTGATGACGGTTAGGTTGGGGAAGAGTTCACTGAGGCTCTCCATGCCATAAACCCTGAAAAGCAACAGGTAGTCAGTGACAACTGTCAGCCTGGGGAAGCTGAGGCCTCGGAAATCCTCGGGCTTGGTCTTGAACATTAGTAGGATCTTCAGGTGGCCTTCGATCACAGTGCAGTTCTCTAGTGTCTGCAGGTTGGTCACATTGTTCCGGATGTCCTTGCTTGAACAAACTGAAACGACATGAAAAGGTGGTGGGGGAATAAGTGGGATTTTTAGAACTAGAAACTTCCTCCTTAAAAAAAACACAGGAAAAACAAAACAACGCAAAACAGCACAGCACAGCACAGCACAACACAACACAACACAACACAACACAACACAACACAACACAACACCGGTTAGGCTCCACAAATAACAGCTGAGCTTTTCTGAGTTTGCATTTGGCCAAAAAGGAAATTAGGCTGTATCATTCATTTCCTGTATTTTGAAAAAAAATGAAAATGATTTGCGGCACACCCTATTATGAGTTACTAAAAACAACATTGAATTATTACTACCAGAGGTTAAGAAATTTAGATCTAAACAAATCCCGCAGACTCTAAAAACAATGATTATAATGTTATTAGAGACTATTTATCTGCAGTTGTACACTGATTAGAACTGCACTATGTGAGGCAAAGCGTCTGGTTCTGCTAACTTCCATTTGAAAACATGTTTTGAGGATGTTAAAAACAGTCTAGAGGAGAGGAAAAATAAGCCACTTGATGATAAGAGGGGATATTCTACTAAAAAATATGTGTCTTGTCTCTGGTTTTGATGAAAACCAGACCCCTTCACTGACATTTTGTTTAGCAACCACATATCAGGCTGTGAGCCGTATTCAAATATGGAGCGCTGTCATCAGTGTCAAGTTGTGCTCATCCTTGGCTAGTCGTATTTGATTTGTGTAGCTGCTGCTGTAACCGAAGACCATAAAAAACATTAGCTAATGTATTAAAAATACACCTCTGCATGGGAATTCGGGTGCTAACGGTCATCTATTTCACCAGTAGAAGATTTGTGGCTTTTTCACGCCTGACCCGGACACATTATCCTGCTTGATGAGAAATTCTATATGTGTGCAACTACTGCACAGATGCCGTCATTTTTTTGTCTCAAACGTCCAAACTATACCACAATAAGGTAGCAGAATAGATTCATATTAATTCCCCCACCCCTGTAGATAATGTATACAATAAGCTTATAGCCTACAGGCTATGACAAGATATATCAAACACCTCAAAATGCGTGACATTAGGCTTTGACATACATAAGTTGCTTTTTGAAAATAAAACCCAAAGAGCTGACAGTAATGAGGTTTTCCTCAACTCTCTGCAAACTCCTGGAAACAAGCCAGAGTCTTAGGCAGATGCCTTTTAAATGACATAACACAAGTAATGATGGCCATAAAACTTTTTCCCTTTACAGGTGCAGCGTGGTACATTCCAGGCCCAATTTTACAGTTCACAAGTCATGGGTACAGCTGGGGGTGTGCTGCTTAGTGAGAGGGCTGCATTTGTTTACCAACCGGCCCACCACTGAACTGTACACATCAGGCCAACTGGTCAGCCATGTGGGCAAGAGGTATAACAGCTAGGAGTACACCTCTTTATGGCAGCGGCTCAGTTTACACCTTGTGTTGCATAACAGTACAAGACAACCAGCACACCGAGCATCCAATCACCAGGCTTCATGATGACACACAACAAGCTTTTCACTCCATGACCTTTATAGCCAGAATGTTCACACCATGGAAAATTATCTAGGCTTAGGCTACTACTTGTATGCTTGTATACAGCCAACATTTCTTCACTTGGGTTTCAATTAGAGGCCTTTAAAAGCGACTTGGCTCATTCATTTCCGCTTTCAAACTTCTTCATTTCCATCTTCTTGAGGTGTCAGGAGCATTGCCAAATCGGCATGCCACAAACCTGTAATTTCAACACATCCACTTCCAAATGAAACACTTCCCATCTGGGGAGTGCAAGTGGAGTCTGCAGAAAGTCTCACCTACTGTAGACTAGATCCATTACCCAGCCTTAACCTCGTGCAACCCATTTCCAACTATGAGGAGCCTAGCTCGCTCTCGTTTAATAAACGAAGACACCGGAAGTGTGGAAGATGAGGGGACAGGGGATCTGCAGCGGTGGTAAGTTAAACCAGCAGGGAGGGAGTACTGAGTGACCCTGTGGGGAAGGCAGAACATCACAGGGCGGTGAGTCCAGGCTCCCATTAGTGTACACTTTCAGCCAGGCCAGTATTTTTAGCACCGCATTCCCAATAGAGAATCTAATACACTCTGTTCGTACCGATAGTGGCTTGCATTGGAAACTGGAACACTGCAGCCCTGGTGTGTATGTGAGGAATTCTGGAGCAGCAGGAGAGAAAGGACCGGCCAGGCTGACTTCTCCATGTGTGAACATGAGGCTAAGACCCAAACTTTGCAGAGATAGGGATTTTTTTGTTTTCATATAGCACAGACACTCAAAGACAAGATATCAAAACTCATCCTTTAAAAACAGGTGCATAGCAGGATTTATGTGCTTCCTGTAGCATTGAAAGAGAGAGAGAGAAGTTTGGGGGCATCACAAGCAAGAGGGTTACCATGGTGACTAGGCAAGCTCCAGCTCTTCATTAGCTTTCAGTACATCACCTGCTCTGAGCCAGACGAGACTGAAAACAGAGACACTGTGCTTTGAAGCGTCAGTTAGAGCCATTAGGACAGCAGATTTACACTGACCAATACCATCAGACCCCTCCGCCGCTGCCCCCACCCCCTGACAGCGATGCACTTTAAAGGCCAATTACAAAGACGCAGTATGATGGCTTCCCATCGTAGCAACACCCCAAGCAAGGAAAAACAGGCTTTATTAATTGTTACTGCTGCTTTGTGGCACCTTCCCAGTGAATAAAATGAAAACAGGGGTGATTACCAGCTGAGGGAAAGCTCATAATCAAAGTTTAACTGTTAGTCACATGGTGATCCTAAATTTAACTCAACAGGTGCTGAAACAAACTTCCCCTATGAAGTTCTGAAATGAATTCAGAATGCAAATACATCTCTATTACAAGCGGTCGGCCCTGCACCGTCTCACGTCTGGCAAACGGCCCGTGCTAAACGCTACAGCCTACGCTAACAAGCATCACAAGAGTTGTGAAATGCAAACGCATGAAACACATCTCCCTAAGATTTGCTGAGCTTTACTGTCTGTCCACGAGAGTGCTAGGTGGCATAAGCATACAAACCCACAAGCTTTTTTTCTACGGCTGCAAGCATCAACAGGCACTGACAGTGCTGATCTCATGAAGGAGGCGGCTGGTTGCTAGACTGATGGTGCGCGTTATCACTGGGCCTCTGAGAGAGCTGAGGCCTCAATAAGCATGCAAGAACACAAACATTCAGTGATTGCAACACTTCCCTTTTTCAAGGTTTCGCTGTTCTGTTGTTTTCTAACCTGGGCCTAACTGTAGATCTACAGAACACAGAGGTCATCAAGAAACATTTCCAAACTGATGTGTGAGATGATTTGCTTTCAGAGGGCTTGAAAAACTGAATCAATTATTCATCTAATTCTGATTTAAGCTGCATTGTACATTCATGCTCACAATTTTTAAAAAAAGTTGCTTTGATTTTTTTTTTTTTTTAAGTCAATGCAATAATGACGCACGTAAATACATACTCTTGCAATTAAGCCATTTAGGACTGATTAATAGAGTCGTGAACACTTTGAAAACAAGCAGAAATTCTGACAATCTCTGATTTGCTTCTATCCACTTCAGGGCCGTGTTAAATAAATTGCCGTAGCACCCTTTAGCTCTGATTGGCTCTGGGCAGCAATTATGGATATTTAAGATGAAAGGTTTTGACATCTCATTGAACTGTATGTGATTGAATATTACTCAGCAGCTGACATTACTACACCTCAGAAGGATACCAACTTTTCAGGAAATTGCACAACGGAGTCAAGGCCATTTTGAATTGTGTAGGATATCCTATAAAAGTCTCTTCAGCGGGAGCAGGGAGAGGCCTGCAAACCACAAAGTGCCCGACAAAACTGTGGGATATGTGTCCCATGAAGAGATGGCCCTACATACAAGATAATTTGGTGATTCACTTGCCCACCAGCTGCTCTCACTTACCCAATTTTCTCTTTAAATGCGGGTTCAGGAGGATGATACATTTCATTTATGAATTAAAATCATGAGCCGATATTTTCTTGCCTTTCTTCAACATGTGCAGCAGGACATCTGTTTCTTTGTTGCTAGGGAAGATGTCACACTAAGACGTACTAAAACACCTAGTTTAGGCTTGTATTGTCTGCTTGTATTAATCTAATTACAAGCTACATCAGAAGTCATATCAACTTACTGAAAACTTTTTGCATTCTTCAGGGTGTTAAAACCACTGTTGACACTGAGGTAATTATTACCTTCTATGTGTGAGAGCACAATAACAAGCACATTTCCTTTTAACAGGGGCACGGTGTCAAGGGTAAAGATCGGAGAAAACAAGGCTTCCTTGTCAGACGCTTGTGTGGTCGAACAGTCAGACTGATGTTTGAGTGCAGGCGGGGGCGGATTACCGTGCGCTTGAGCAATATATAATTTGCAAAAGCAAGCATTTCAAGCTGATTAGAAGGCTATTGTGGACAGTGACAACTACAAAAATCTTCCTTTTGTATCCACGTCAAAAACACTGTGACTGCTGGCGATAGCAGTGGCAGTGCACTGTGTGTAGTGTGTGGTCACAATTTCGTCACCTGAGATCACTCTCATAAATCAAGAGCGACAGGTTCTTGGACTGCTGCCTACCTACCAGACCTCCTTTAAAATAAGTGATATTCAACAACAAGCCATAGCTCCCTGGCAAGCACCCGCTCTGGCCGACACTAATGACAAAGGGATGTCTGTCAACGTGGTGCGGCAATTGAGATTTATGAGTCAGACGGCGGTCGACTAGCTGACCACCTGAGACGAGACACACAACCTGGGGTGAACCAAGCAGCCGCCGATATATGCAGACCGAGCTGTATTACAAAACACAAGACCATGAAACACATCTGTAATTCTGCTAATCTCCACGGTGAATTCTGACTGCCATCAGGTGCTGGGAATAACAAATCAGATCACATAACCACGAAATGTACTGTAAGCTGCATTAATAAGTGAACTTTTCCATCAAGCTGAGCTGGACGGCGACCAACAAGTAGCTCAGAAGATTTCCTGACTTCGACATTGGTTGGTCCGGCTTATGAAATCGGCCAGTGTGAGGCCCAAGTTCCACTCTTCCCTTGTGTGGTTCACTCTCAAGTCTGAGAGGAGCGAGAAGGGGGGCATGCAATGCAATTACACAACTTGTTTTTGATTTATGTCTTAAAAAATCTCGCTCAGACTGGTTTGATGACATCGCCCAATTCTCCCCCTCTCCAGAGCTGATGAAAGGTGAGACGGTCCACGCATTTGTTCAGGATGCCTCTTAAGCCTGCTATTACAATATGATTTTAAACCATTATGCTTATCAGATTGCAAGAGCAACCTGGGGGTTACACACAGTGCTAGAACAAACGTCACATACTGTACATAACAGGAGGAGCTCTTGTCAAATCTCCCCGGAAAACAAATACAAGCACAACACTGTTAACTGTGTGTATGTACTGGTGTCACAATTATCATATGGCAGAGCAGATTCTAACCCTTTAAGAGGTACTACTGAAAGCCACTGAATCTACTATCACAAGAATAATTTACTCATGATTCTAAGTCATACTGAAGGTGCCAGATTACTGACATGCTCCATGCTGTTTGTAAGATCATAAACACCTTAACCCTCCTGTCACCTTCAAATTTTGTAACATTTTTTCATCAATTGGAGTCAAATTGTCCCTAGTCTTTTAAACCTCCAGAAAATGATTATAACAAAAACTGTTACCCAAGTTTATGTGTCAGGTACTTTAGTTGTCTTATAACTACCTAAACAGCCCTTTAATTGATAAAACTTGTGATGAATGAAATCAACAAATAAGGCAAGCAAGTTAATCATAATTTAGTGAGTGGTTATACTAAAAAGCAAAGTTCATATGTGGAATCCCTACATATGTTTGGACATGCATTTGAAACAGTGACAAAGTACTAATTCAATACAATTAAAATCATACAAAGTGAAGATTTCCATGTTATTTAGATATTCCCTTTTTTGAGAATTGACTCCTCTGTGCAAAACTCTCTGAACAAAAGTACTGACAGATGGATTGAACACAAGCCAGTGTTTCCTCCAACTAGGCGAAGCCAAGTGTCACAACAATGGTTATATTTATTTCGCTATTTCAGAAAGCCCTAAAGTCCAGACAGTTGAGAAACTACAAGTAGAGCTATTTGTGGGCAATGAAGAACTTTGGCAACTACCCCCCACCCTCCATCCCCCTTTATAAATCACTAGTAACCTATTTTGAATCACTTGCTGATATAAAAATGACAACATGTCCTCAGTATATGGGACACTAGGTGAAATAGTGACAAGCACCTTGAGTAATGTGATGTTTCTACATTGACTTCATCCTGAGCTCTGTCTTTAAAATAAAGCAAAGCGTAAACAGTGAGGTAGTCCAACAGCTTCTCTAGGCTATATATTTAATATGTGTAATGGTGTGGCATGTTTGAATACAGCTGAAGAGTGCAGAGATGCCGGCGTGCTTGTGCTGGAGGCTGGGGAACATGTCGGCCAGTGGTTGCAGATGTGTTCATTCATTCTTATCACTGGGGGCTTCTTGGTTGTGAATACAGCAGGATTGTCAAGAGCTGTAAAGTGGGCTTACTGTTGCATTCCTGCGCTGCCACAGCAATAAGCCAAGGCTTTGCATGTACAATAATAGCCAATCTGTTTGTCTTAATTCTCCCAGCACCTCTTTGGGACAAAACATTTTGTTTACAGTTCTTGTAGACTCAAAAGGCCGATAAGTGTTAACCTTTGTCCCTTCAATACAGCGTCTACCTACCACACCACTGCTGCTGCTGCTGCTGCTCTACGTGCCATGACAAAAATCACAACCACTTCTGTTCACAAAACTATCACTCCAGGACTTTTAGGGTGGTCATTAGTAGTGAACTGTTTGTTTTTTTTTTTAATACTTTTATTTTAAGACTAGCCTACAACATTACAAAAGAATACGATATGTGGATAATGTTTTTTCTCGAATATTAAGAGCGTTTATCATTTTTTTTTTTTTAACAAATCTGGGATTTAAATAGAAAACTACACAAAACAACACTGGGTACCCATCACAATGAATTAAAAAAAATGCTTAACTACCCGACTACCTGGAAGTTCCTTCGATGAAATACGTGAACATTAAATATTTCTTCAAATTAGTTTTCACTGTGCTCACTGTTGTCACCCAAAATGCAATGTAGGCAGTTATGCAATACAAACCCTGATTGTAGGTAACCACACAACCTTCACGATAAGGGCCCTCAGGTGTTTTTTAAGAAAATCACATGGGGGTCATCAGCCTGCCAATTAGCAAGTCTTTTCTATAAAAAGTGTTGGAAGCCTTTATTATTTTTCTCTCTCAGGCTGCCGTCAGTTTCGGTGCAATGGTCAGTGTAACTGGACTTTTGTGTGCCATGAGCCGGCTGCTCACATGTGACATTAACATGTAACAGTTAAAGTGACTTACTCTCTCCGTTGGCGTGTTGGCAGCTCCACACAATAAAAACAGTGGTCACGAGAAAATACACAAACAAAGTCCGGAGCCACATATTGACTCGGGTTTAAGTCTATATCCAACGCTGGCCGAGGGGGCAAATACAAGGTAATTCCTTGAGAACGCACTTCACACTGGTAAGAAATGCCTTCAGGAAACTGGTTTTGTCACAAGGCGTGAGCCTACAGGTAAACAAAAATAAAAACAAGACATCCCGGAAGATGGGCGGAGGAACATGTCCAACGTGTTCAGTCAAATACTAGCTAACGCTGCTAACCAGCTCATGGAAAACCAGTTACCACACACACAAGCGTGGGACGTCAATACTCGGCTTATGTAGGGCTGTTCGGCCGCAGTAAACACATTGTTCAGTTAAATTAACGCTGTTTAATTTGCCAGAGTCGAGAAAAAGCAGCCTTGCTAGCCGACCAGGAGCTAACGTTAGCGCTAGCAAGCGACAGTTAGCTGTCTGGCTAGCTCCGCCACTCCAGTCCAGGCCACAAGTGAAGTTTGCGTTGCTACCCTGCAACTCTTACAATAAAAAATCGCTCCAGGAACCACATGCACAGCTGTACTACTCATATACACGTTATTTTGAAATAGCTTGCTTGTATGCACAAAAATATTTATACACACGACAGGTGATTTAGAGTCATTTTAGAGGTGTTTGCTGCTAAGTCGGTAGTTGTGGCTTGTGTGGCGTAGTCAAGTCTTTTCGTCCAAAAAAATCCTCTCAACTCCTCAGCGAACACACCGGCGATAATGTACGTCTTCAGCGTGTGAAATATCGGCAGCTACATCCAAAGTTGAAAGTCTCCAGCCGATGCAGAGATTTCAGTGAGCCCTCCACTCTCCGAGCTGTCAGTCACACTTCGCTGTGGCTCGGCAGTCCGCTGTCCTTTCTTTTTTGGGAAAATAAAAAATAAAATGCGCTCCACGTTGTTTTCATGTTCCGGACAGCTCCTGACAACACAACTGAGCGTTTGTTTCAGTTCGGGAAAAATAAGTCAAATAAAGTTTGAAACTTCTTTTTTCCCCTCCTCTTCCACAGCTAGAGGTAGATTGTACAGTCTCCCAGGTCCCCTAGGATCCCCTTCTTCCCTGCCTCTCCGCCAGTAAACAAACCCTGCCAGTGAGCCAGATGGGGTGAAGGGGAAATACGGACTGGAGCTTATTGGATTACACAACAAACCGTCCAGCACTGCGCCTGCAGCCGCGGTGGCTGCTGCCGCCTTCAAACCCAACCCGGACAGAATGACTGTTTCAGTATCGCTCATACACCTCTTATAACAGTCACTAAAAATATTATTAATAATAATAATAATAATTAACAATAATAACACTGCCACCGCTGCTGCTGCTACTACTACTAATGATAATAATAATAATAATACTGCTGCTGCTGCTGCTGTTACTTCTACCACCACCACCACCACCACCACTACTACTACTACTACTACTACTACTACTACTGCTAATAATAATAATAGTGATAATAATTGTTGCAACCATTATTATTATTGCACTTTAGCATGGCCAGATTTTTTTGGCCAGGGGCTTCACATTTTGTGCCAGGCATTTTAAGTTAGTGCACTGCATCTCTCTCTGGGCCTTTGCGCAGATAATTAAAACCTTTGTTCACTTACAAGAAAAGATGGGACATCCACAAGTTGATATGATCAATAGGGCTGATAAAGAAATGTACAGCTGTCTATCATCAGCATAGCTGTGAAAATTAAACCCTCGTTCTCTGATGATATTTCTCAGCAGCAGCATACAGAGACTCAAACAAGGTGGGTCCTAGAATGGATCCTTGAGGTACAAATAATAACAATAAAAGTAAATAACATCAACAACAATAACAATAGTACTAAGTCTAATATAATAATAACAATAATAATTATAATAACATTTTAGCAGCTTGTCAAAAGTGTAATTGTCAAAAAGATAGAATAAAATAATACTCATTAAAAAAAACACTGACAACAGTGGCATTAGGGCTAATGGGCTGAGTCACGTTTGAATCCACTGTGAAATTTTAATGTCGCCATAATGTATAAATATTAATGTGCTAGCTGGAAATTGTCATAACGCCTGTACAAGTCACACAGCAAGCACTGTTCAGATACTTTTCAATGGAACTATGGAAGCATAGGAGAAGGATAGGCAGAAGGCTAACATTTACTTCATTTTGATTTCACTGTTTCAGATGAGTTTTTAAGGGTAGAGACTAGAGAGGCAAATTTTTTCAGGTGTTATAAATTAACAAAGTGAGTAGTGCGAGTGAATGCGCCCAAGAAATACTGAGTAAAGTCATGAGATTACTGTTTGTAAAGAAAAATATCTTACTTTTTTCCCTTAAGGAGTCTACATGCAGCATTTTAACATCAAGAAATTATTAGACTGCCATATAGATTTGAGTCACTGGATTATTACCATATGACCAAGAAGATTGCAGGAAATCTGACAAATTACATTCAAAGTGCACCATGCAAAATCACCAAGGGCTGATATAAGTGACAATCTTTAGGAATCCCCCTGAGAAAAACCATGGAATAAGCAGTCATTTGAAGGTTTTGTCTACATGGTTCTCAGCATTTGCCTGACTCACAGATGAATTACTGTTTATTCCACATTTTTTGTCAGTTGAGTCCAAAGATTTTCTCTTCATTCAACACTCAGTAGTTCTGCAGGGTGCACCTTTAAGTCACAGAGGGAGATTGCTTTAGGACACAACAGGAGGTAAGCAGCTGGTTTTGCTAGATCTTCTATAGGGGACAGATTGTTCTTTGTCCTTTATAATTTATATGGAATAATCTCTCTTGCTAACATATTAACCCCCAAATGGCCTCAATCATGTTTAAGAGAGACTGCGAGTTTTGAATCGCTCTTTATCTAAACTGATCACCTGTAAGAACTTGACTGTTAATACAAACTGTGTGTCAAGGCCCTCCCTTAAATAGTTTATTCACAAGTTGCAACTTGCATACATACACACACCTGGGTAAGAGAAGGTAGTTAGGAAAATGTGGCACTTGTCTACAAGCCCAATTTTGCTGTCATCTTCCTCCCAGCTACACTCAACCTTGCAGGCTAGTGAGCAGAGCTTTGCACTGACAGTGAGAAAATTGGCTGCAAAGGCTCACACGTGTCACTCTTGCAAAAAGCTAACAATGGCTGATTCCTCCCAGAGTTGGTCCTCTGTCTCCTCAAAACAGAAGAGCCACGGTTATTTTAAGAAGCATAGGAAAAAGACAAGGAAGGAAGATCCACGTGTGATACGAGCATTGTTTGGAAACATAACTCGATTCCCCTTTTGACCCTGCAGAGTTCTCACTCTAAGGAAAGCTAATGGAGCAACAACATTCTTTGGATGAGATTACACACTACAAAATATGATCAAAACTGAACACTCTGAACTCAACAAAGGCAGAAAATATCTGAGATTATTCTTCCTGGCGCGTTTGTGAGCTGGAATCGAGCCACAAAGCCAGTTCTATTTCCACTGCTAATTCACTACCTGTTTACATTCTCTGTCAAAGGCAGCACTATGTTTGGTGGCAACATGTCCTGTTGTTAAATCAACTAAAATAGATCCTATTTTACTGGAATAGTAAAAGAGCTTCTATAATGGGATTCCTTGTGTCTTGATTGCAGTGAGGATCTACATATCCTATCTACAAATACCAGCTTCCTCCTCGTGGTTAGATCAATCTACTGACCACAAAACATTTTAGCCACCAGCTCATTGTGAAATGTGTCGTTTCTAAGATATTTCTAAAACAAGCAGGCAGCCATCACCAACTCCACCTGAGACAATGAGGCAGGCAAAAATCCAAGGAGGGGATTGACCTGGTTAACAATAATGTATAATGCGAGAGCAGCTCAATAGCAATATCAGCACCAGGCACTAAAGGTTAATGATCCAATATATCACAAGGGCCGGAGGGGGAAAAACACAGAGAGATATTAAGCAAAACATCCGAGGTGGTGGAGAGAAAATTGAAGCAGGGGCAATGCTCTCTGTGGTTTGTAATAAAACCCTTCAACAAGTGTCACTTAGAGTATACCAAGAGGGAGAGAGGTTACCAACGGGGCAATGACAATAAGCTACTGAGCCGATTTGACCACCCTGGCAGGAACATCTTGCATTATGGGAGGTAGCAGAGCTGAACTGCACTGCACTGAATTCCATATCATAATCCCATATTGCGTCTGCCGTCTGTAGGAAAGAGGTGCGATGATGAGATTAAAGCGGGCTGAGAGTCTGGATGAAACCATGTCCCCGCTTCCCGCTCATAATCGAGCCATGACAATCACTAGTGAGCAGGATGGATTCAGTTTTGTTTGATTTTCCTTGTGTGTCCCATTGTCTGCAATACAGTACGGTGTGCTTAGAGAGATATAAATGAAGCTGAAGAAGTAAAGCACTAGACTGAATTATTGTCTGTGGAGTGTTTGCCTTCCGCTGACAAAAAAAGTGGAATAAGCAAGTAATTATCAGTGAGTTTGGCAGACAATGAGGGCCATGTAGACTGAGCCATTCATTTTTGTCTTTATTCCATGATCTTTCTATGTTCAGTCTAAAGGGTCCTCACTTCAGTTGACCTTCTGCACTTTCGCATAGTGCACCTTTAAATTTCATCCTCTAATATTCCCATCTTAAAGGGAATTCAACTCAATTGACAGCTAGGTTGATATTCTGTTTTTTTTGTGTGTGTGTGTTTTATTGGTTTAAATGTTCAATACAGGTGTAGAAAAGTCAATGAACCTAAAGCCATCTTTCAACTGTTTCATGTAATTCAATTTAATTATGTCAAAGATCTTTCTTTACATTGAGAGCTGAAATTTCAAAATTCAAAACAACAGCAGAAAAGAGGGATTCTCCTTTAAATGCTTTCTTATCGTATTAGGTGCAAACCATTGTTGGGTGGCCAGTGCAGCAATCTTTGCCCAGCTGTGTGAAGAATGCTTTCTCTGAGCTCGCTGAGCTCTTTTGACCAGATTAGGATCATTAAAGCTCAGCACTATTGATGTGTTATTGATGCTGAGATGAACAACAAAACAAATGAGTCATAAACACGTGACCTGTGTGCTGACAGAGTATGGCAAGCCATTTTAACATTTCATAGCTAAACTAGATAGTCCAAAAGAACATTTCAGATATCCATGATATCATTTTTCCTACGACAAATGACATCACTTTTGCCATTCATGTGAATGGGGCTTCAGTTTCAGATATCCACAGTTCAGTTGTGAATTGCGGATATCTACAAACTGACTTGTGACTACTCGTAATTTCAGTTTCAGATATCTGCAATTTAATTCTGACTAGTCATAATTCCAGTTCGAAGCATCTTTAATTCCCATCAATTCAAGGTATTTAAATTGTCCTTATCTTTTTGTGGCCTTTCTGTTTTATTTGATAGTTACAGCAGAGAGAGACAGGAAAGGCAGTGAAGAGAGAGGTGATGACGTGCAGCAAAGCGCCTGGGCTCTGATTTGAACAGATTTGAACCAGATTTGAACCCAGGCTGCTGTGGGAAGGACTGAGCCATGGCAAGTAGTAGGCACTCTACCAAGTGAGTAAGTTTTAACTAGTCAGAATGACGCTGTAGATTACGTGGTAAATTACGACCAATCATAATTGAATTGTGGACATCTGAAACTGGAATTATGACCAGTCACAATTTAATTATAGACATCTTAAATTAGAATTGCGACTAGTTGTAATTAACTTATAGACATCTGTAACTGGAATTATGACTAGTCATAATTTAATTGTAGATATCCACATTTCACATTGTAAATATCTACAACTCAATTGTGGAGATCTGCAACTGAAAACTCAATACATATGAATGACAAATGTGACATCCTTTGTCCAAGGAAGAATGTCATTGTTGTGTCATCTAAAATGTTCTTTTGGAACGGTCAGGTATAGATATATAGCTATATGGATATATGGAATGAAAATCCTGACTTGTAATTATGACTAGTCAACATGACATTGTTAATATCTGTAATGTTAATTTTGGACGGTCAAACTAAGCTATTAGATGTTAAAATGACTCAGTGGAAGACAGTGTGGCCTGTTGCTGTGACGTTAAGGGGTCTGTTTGTTGAGCTCTGAGTCCTGATCCTGACGGCCCTGATCTGGCTCCAGGGGCCTCCTTTGGGGGTCAGGTCAGGTAGGAGGTTGGAGGGCTGGGAGTTCACCTTAAGTCTATCAAAACATGTATGATGTGACACAGCACCCAGTCCAGTTCAGGTGAAATGTGTGTGTTTGCAGGAGCAGCCATGTCCTACTCACCTGACTATTTTTTGTGATTAATTTTTGCCATATACATGTGAATAGTGCATTGGATTTCCCTGATACAGTGTCAGTGTTGTATCAGTGCTGTATCTGCTTGAGCATTTGAAATAAACCACTACGGGCTGATGAAAAAGAGTGGATTCTTCTTAACACTTTACCCTTAACTAGGCCCTGACTTGTCACTGCTCAGCATGTTATGTTATGTTATACCTGTGTCTCAATACTGACGTAAATCATCTTCAGAGGATTTAACTCAGCAAAGGGCAGGATTAAGGTGCTCTTACATGAAAGCCCAAAGCCATACTTGGTGGCTCACTTTGGGTGTCTGCTGCATGCTGCATTAATAGTCACTACTCATTGCTATGTAACCTTTACCTTATTCCTAGATATAGGTATGTGGGTAGCACCGTGTTTGAGCATGACAACTAAAACAACAGGGTCAGGGTTCAGCATGATAAGGCTGCAACAGGCCTGACTGGCTGTGTTTTTATTAACATGATATCATGTGGTTATTTTTGTCAATCCATGATGCTGTTAGATTCACAACTCTTTGGGGCTTGGAAGAAGGGGGGTGAACTGAAGGTTTATTGGAATGTCCAAAGGAAATGTCCACGCCTTGTGTCCAAGGGGTCTTTGGGGCCTCGTGTCGGAGGCCCACACCTGCCCTTACGTTAATGGTCAACCACATGTGACTGGAAATTTCATGAAGAAACACAGGCGGTCTACATATAGAACATGGGAAAGTAGGCAATGTGGCAGAGGTTAGTGACAATGCCCTGTTCACACAGACCTGTCTGACTGGAAGAACAATGAAGTTCACTCATGATTCATCCCGTTGTTCTTCCTAGACGCCAGCATGGCCCTCACCTCCGTGGCAGGAAAAGAAGACGTCGTATGTTAGGGCTGAGGATGACATCCGCCACTTGGCTGACTTCCCCTTCCCAGAGTGTCTGCTGGGCTTGAGGTGTGTTGTTCTAAAGAAAGATTCCTTCCTGCTGTCATTTTCACGGTATGCAAAGACAATACTCTAGCTTTGGAGGCAGGACTGATGGATGCACTAGTTCCCAGGTGCAAGGTTAATGGACACTCACATTTATACTAATGGTGCTGTGGAGAGTGTATGGCCTTTGGCCAGCTCCAGGAGTCCAGTTTTCAAGCGTGTAAGCATTCTTCCAGTCTCATGCACCTAATTGGAGCCTGAAAAGTAAATGTGCTATGACAGCGACTCTGCATCACAATACACTCCAGTCGGTCCCTGGAGAGTCACATGACCCCTTTCATCCCTGACATGAGCGCAGACAAATAAAGGATGGGAAAATGACGCTGCTCTTGCCCTCACTTCACACTTACAGCTTGGAAGTGGAAGCAGCTTAATCCTGATAGGGCCCAGTGCCTGTTATTCCTGGAAAGCTGGGAACTGCTCTTTGTTGATTTGATGTGCACCTATGAGCACTGAGAGCCTTAAGGTGAAGCATTCCCTTCTAATATCATGAGTATTTTAAATGGGAAAAACTATTGATGCAGCCATGTGTCTGGAAGTGTTTAGAGAAAAATAAAATCACACAGATATAATGGTCACAGATGGCCATCTTTTGCATGCTCGCCATTCTTTACAGGGAAGGCTAACCGAAGCCTTGATACCCTAGCTGCCTAGCATGTTGCATGTGATTATGTTGTGCTTAATAAGAGACCCCATTTTGCTGATGAGTCAGTCATAACCAAACCCATATGGCAGAGCGCATGCTGTTAGAAGGCTCATTAGTAAACAATAGACATGGATTAGGGCTAAGAGCCTTATTACTATCTCTTCCATTCCTGGTTAAGACCACATGACACTTCACCTGCTCCACTTGGAGACTTTCGCCTGCATCATCATATTCCAGCAGACACCCCCCCACCCCATCCAGTGAGGCAGACACTTCAGCATGACTCTCATAATACAGAAACGGTCTAAGCACACTAATCAATTAAGTGCAAGAGTGGCAATGCTGTGGCAATGCTATTATCTCACATAGGAACGTGTTAGCCAATGTGTAAATTGCAATGACAGTTTTTTTTTTTTTCCAAAGTTCTGCCTTTCACCAGTGATATAAAAACAGTAGCCAGAGCCCAACATGATCAAGTTTAAAATTAATTTCCGCAGTCCATCCTCATTTACATAATCATTATACTGTTCATTTAATTAATTAAGTGGAACTTGACAGATGGTAAACAGAACCTCCATCTGTTATAGGATGAGGTCATACAATTTTTCATGGCTTTAATCAATTAAATACATCATTGATAAGTTATTACAATTCTAAATATTTTAATGTTTTCGTGTTACAACTTGCCAAGTAGATTCCACAGCAGTTTCTATTCTTACCCACAGGCATGTGAAGAATGCAGTTTCTAAATAAAATCACTTTGCAAAGGAAACTTGCATAAATACTGAGTTTTTAAGTTTTAAAATTAACAGATAAAGCTAAAAAGAGCGTAGTGTGTCATCAGCTCCGAGCGCTGTAGAGTGGTAAACACTTGTTCAGGCCGGTGAAACTGAGATGATTGTCTTGGATTTCTACCGCACTTTACTACTGCCTCCATGTGGCTTTAATAAAAAGGGATCAGTACGGTGCAAGGAAATGAGCTTAGGGCTGTACACCGGAGAATATTTGAGGATATAGCTGAAGGAACGCATTAGTGCTGCCGCGGAACTCTAGGACAAGATTACTAAACTCACCTGCTGACTACATATCCAAATTAGCTAAAAGTCTGCTACTATGAATTATTAATGAAAACCTGCTGGAGCACGAGTTGCTCAGTGACCTAACAGGATTTGTAGCCATTTAAAAACAAGGATTTCCATTTATGAACACACGAAACATCAACATTACCCCGATTCACTTTATAGATGTTTACTTGCTGAGACACACCCTGATAAACCAAATAAATCAGCCTTGACACGAATAAAAAACAGGAAAAAGGAAGATACAGTGCCCACTCCTCCACCCACAGAAGCAAGTTCAAACATGTCATTGTACAATAAACCTTTAATAAATAGTTTGTCATTAGTGTCCCATATTTACATAATAACCACCACTTACTCATGTTGCCATATTCATTTCTTGGCTAATTTTAGGCACACAGAGAGGGGCTCAGGCCACAAACCACATTGTAACTAAAAACAGGAGTGGCTAGCGGGTAAGTCTTGAGAAATATATAATTGCACCATACAACCAAATAGACCAGGAAGTGGCCGTCTCCTTGAGCAATACATATATACATTTGCTGTACGTACAGGTGATTTTGTACATTTTACAGTCATCTGTTTGGGAACTGTAGGAGTGCACATGGGGCTGGTGCAGAATCTTACCAATTGATGCAGGGTCTGTAATCATGGGTTTACCAACGTGTTGGTCCGTTACATGCTAAATCAAACAAAGAAAATGAGAGAACAAATCAATATTGATGGCCTTTTTTCTAGGAACACCCTCTCTCTGATAAAATGCAATGGCAGGCATAGTCAAAAGATTTCAGGGTATGGTACAGTGGGTTTGCTTGGTATGTATATCAACATGTACAGCTTAGCTTGGAACATTCAAACTTTTTGTCATGTCCTCTTGATAAAATGGAAATACACTTCTCAAATGTTTGTAACCAAGATGAAATGCTTGTTAAATGAAGACAGACTGAATTCTGAGACATTCGATGATTTGCCACTGAGCCACAACGTTGAGAAGATTCCTAAAAATGACCAGATCCAAGTTTTAAAAAGCTATAAAACAAACAAACAAAAAACCCAAAACAATAGCATATAAACTCAAATCTTCAGCCAAAGAAATTAAGACAAGAGAAAACAAATATCCAAATCACTCAAGCATGTACGCACAAACCACATAAACACACACACATACACACAGAAGTACAAAAAAGAAAACTAAAAGAATACTAATAATTTTGGCACAAAATATGAATGAAAAGTACATTTCAGTTGAGATAAATGTTGAATGCATTGTTAGCTAATCCATATCAGGTTGTGATTTGGTTATTTCAATGCACTTGAGGCATTTAAAAAAAAATCAATCGTTGAAAATTACAACAGTATGTGAAAATTTTTCTGCCATCTTTGTTGGAGATCATGTCAGAAATGCCCAGTGTCCGTTAATAACCATTATGTATGGAAGATTTAATGTCAAGGGATTGTTTTCTTAACCATCATCGCCACTTTTAAGGTCCTCTGTCATACCACATCACATTTAACCTTTTCACTTTCTACTGCAGCAGCACAAGTGATACTCTACTGAACCTAAGGATATTATTCCAAAGACACCTTATGAACACTGTCAGTGCAACTCCAAGTGTTCCAGAGGCTGGAAAAATCACAACTATGGTTCTGTAAGCCTTTGTTTCAACCCTGGTGGTGATATATATTTTAAGGAAGAAAAACAAAAAAAACAAAAACAAAACAAAAAGGCAGGAAAACCAGAACATATGAGGTGACGGGGAATAAAATGTGTATCACACAGCTCCGATGGGAGCGATAGCAGAAGATTACAGAGCCTTCTCAGACCTTGGTCTTCATACAGGTTACGTAATTTATATTT